>APFE031163107.1:87641-185246 GCA_000404065.3 Pinus taeda | reverse complement strand
GGGGGGGGGGGGGTGTTGAATCAGTATTCCTTAGCAATTAGCACTTTTAAATATTTTTAGACCATTATTTAATCTTCAATTATTATTAACATTTATGGAGTAATAACAGTAAATAAAATAACACAGGAGGCACAAAGATTTTAGGTGGAAAATCCCCTCCAGGTCGAAAACCACCGAACGCTTTTCTAATAAATTCTTTAATCTTTAGCCCCAACTGAAATGAAAGCAACAACTTCCTAGAATTCTAGAAAAGGATTCTCCTCCATCTCCCACTGGATGGATGCTCCAACGCCCGAGATTCTTTAGTAGTCAACTGAACAGATGCCCCAACACCCAATGAGCTATAACTCACCCTAGCACCACCCTACCACCTTAAAGTTTTTGCAGGCATGAACCTGTTGGTAACTTCATGCACCAACCTAGCACCACCCTACCACCCTATAGAAGAATAAAAGAAGAATGGACTCACGTACCAGGGAAAATGGTCCACTTTACAATGATATAGAATGATGTAGAAGAAGAAGACACACTAAACCATAACCCCAACTATGACACAACCACCTAATGATGATCTTAGACCTCCCGACACTGCCTCCTCAACTCTTGGTAGATAGACACTTGTACAACTTTTACAAAGATGCTTTTACAATGACTCTATACACTGATACTTTTACAATGTTTGTATGTAATGTTGCCACTTGAAGACTTCATGTGGTGAACTTCTTACTGTTGTTTTTCACCTTGATTGTTGCTCTTGTCATGATACCATTTCTCACTCTTCAGAACATTAGATTATGCGTTGAGTCTTCTCTTGATGAATATATAATACCTGCAAAAAGTCTTCAAGGAAATACCCATGACATGATAATAACAAAACTTACCTCATCCTGCAGAGCATATGTTAGTGCTAAACAAAAACAACAAATTAGAATACAATTTACCTAATGTAATTAAGAGATGAACATGCATATACAGAAGATACTTACCTATATCTTACCTCTGCTGCATCATTTTGTTGCACCTTGCTCTTTGTTGCCCTAGAAATTTTGGTCCTTTGCACCCCTTGACAACAATTGATCTATTTTTCTTGCCTTCAGGAGCACGATATTTAATCTGATGTATATTTGTGATTTCAAATCCCCAATATGTGATATTCGGTTCTGTAGTATCCCTCTGAGTCTTCTTTCCAATGCCACAGGTCTGACCCGATTTGGATTCTTCAAGGCAAAGTTATGCCCAATCTCTCACAATGACCTAATTATGGACTGGTTCAGTAGAGCGAACTTGTACGACGTGTTGAGTGTCATTGTTTCCTCCTTTGGATCTGAAATTGATACACAGAAAACTATAGCTCGTGCACTATCCACGAATTTTTATAGAATTCCAATCCTCTTCTCAGAGAGAAAGTTATGACGATTTTCCCAAGGTCACTTCTTTGAGATGAAATTCGGGAGCCTGCAAAAACCCTAACTTCCATAGATCATATCTATGAAAATATATCGAGCCAAGATCTGGAATTCAGTCACGACGTTCATCAAGATTGCAAATCAAATGAGTTTTTATTTCAGAATCTAAGACTTCACAAAAATGAAGTTATAGCGAAAATGCCATGATCACTCCTTTTGGAGGATATATGAGATTTCTTTTTATAGAGTTGAGAGGGGCTTCTATAGAGAATGTTGGAGGGATTTTAGGAGCTTAAAAAATATTAATTATTGACTATTCAATTACAAAAACCAATTATGAGTGCCATGCCACAACCCCATAGGGTTTTAGCCCATTATTAGGGTTACTAACTTGAAACATGAATATCTCTCAAACCGTGAAGAATTACTTGGCGTGCCATATATCAACAGAAACATCTCGATGAGTAGAATCCATCTAGAAGATCCTTGACTCAAAATAGAGTAAGTTTCCAAGCCAAATTCCCTTGCAAGATTAGGGTAGGCCTTGGTGCTACTTGGGTTGACATCAATGACAACCTCAAATCATCTTTAGATCAACACATGAACCTTAGTCTTCATAGGATTCTAGGTGTAGTATACCTATGGGGGGTTATATGGTGTACTTAAGGAGGTACGTAAGGGAAACAACATTATATATGTAGATATTTATGATTATGTATGGAGGCCATAAGGCCCATAGTGTGAACATAATTATTGTAAGAAGACTTAATAGAAGGTTCCCTATACTAAAATGTTCCTTCTCTAGAATGTTCTTAGGAGATAGAGAACATTATATAAAGAAGTGTTTGCTTAGTAATAGAGAATGGTGAAGATTATCGTATTTTTAATAAGATAGTGTTAGGAGTACTTCCTTCCATAAGGAATAAGATATGGTGTTACCCTACCACAAGGATTTTATCTACATTTATTGTGTTCAATATTTTGTGAATGATTGGGTTTACTGTTGAAGTTTAAAGGTTTCTTTTGCATTTTGTTTTCAAATCTATTGAGGTACGTAACATATGGTATCAAAGCACTCTCTTCGGCTAAGAAAAAGGAAGCTTTCTTTCAAGGGAAAAAGAGGGTAGTAGATTTCAAATTAATTTTTGAAACTTTCTAGGAATAATTCAAGAAACCAACTACAGATTTGACATCCTCTCAAAAATCACCATATAGTATATATAATATATATATATATATATATATAATTTGAAATTAATTTCAAGAAGTGGAGATATAGTTGATTCAAAATCATTTATTCCAAGGATTTTCTGAAAAAGCCACATGATATGAAAATCAAATATCTTTTGAGAGAGAAACCAGATTTCAATCAAACTAGTGCCATTAGATATAGAGTGGCACGTGTTCCATTTCATAATTCAGGTCATAATAGAAAATGAGAGAAGTATAGCAACAATTATGCCCATTTTCATATAGTTGCCTTAAGGAGCTCCATTGAAAAGTAAGTAATTTTATTTCAAACCTTAGTTTTATTTCTGGCTTATGGAAAGAAGCACATGTTTGACGGTAAAAGATAATGGCCCTAGCATTGAAGAATACATAAAGAACAAAATGTCAATATGGAAAAGGAATTGGAGAATTTCGTTCCATTATGGTTTCAAAGAAAATATTTTGATATGGTGGAAATCATTAGACTTTACTAAGTTGAGGGAACTTTTTGAGGAAGCATATGAAAAATTACTCTTAGACAAGTGTTCTCATGCTGAGAGTAAGGATAAGGAAGACGCCAATGGTTATTTTCATATGGAAAATTTATTACAAATTTATGGATGTCTCATAATTAAAAGGTTATTAACCTTAGTTTCCAACATAATTTCATCACTATCCATTTGGCTAATAGATTCCAAGTTCTTGCGAAATATATCTAAAGCACGCAAGTTGAGGGTAAGATTATACAAAAATTTTAATTATTTAAATCTCACTATATATAATTATGTGTTGCATTCTCATTTTCAAGCAATTGATATGAATTATGCGGATATTATTCTTGGATATCATTTAATGTAATCAATTGGTATAGTGAATATTAATATTCAAAATAATTTTATGAAGATTTGGTACAAGATAAGAACATCACACCATATAATATCTCTTGTGGCCAACAAGCAAGGCCCAAAGGACCACATGTAGAAGTCTCTACAAGGAACACATATGCAACACTTCATGAAATCTTAGAGGATCTATCGCAAGTTGACTTAAATGACAAAGAAGCAATTAAAGAAAGTCCAAGGCATGGCATCAATAAGAGGAAGAAGCCAAGGACCCAAATGTTGAAAAGTCTAACAAGGAGTAGTCAGGGGATAGGATTGATGTCTATCATCACCCACACCACTCCACAAAATAACAATCATTGATGAAAGGATGTGAGTGTCAACATGCTTATGATGGACAAACATGGAAGCATCACAACAATGCATGGAGATATCATAGTCACACAATAAGGGGAAACCAAATTATAGATCAATGTGGCAAGGAATTGGTTGGGACCCATGTCCCCATGTTACTAGGATAGATGAATGCTCGTTCTTGGTGCCAGTCAGGTACATTTCTTAACCAATCATATTGTATGGTTTCCTCCCATGTTTTAAGGATGAAACATGTTAGGGTGACAAAATATAGTATACTTATGAGAGGTAAAATGGGGTACCCGGGGAGGTACCAAAGGGAAATAAAATTAGATATGTGAATATATATGCTTATATATGGAGACCATAAGGCTTGTAGTTTGAAGACAAATTATTTTAAGAAGGCTTACTAGAAGGGTCCACCTACTAGAATGTTCTTAAGAGATAGATACCACCATATAAAGAAGTATAAACAATGTAATAGAGCATGGTGAAGATTATTGTTAATGTACAAAGCATTGTTTGAGGAGTGTGTTCATTCCATAAAGAATAATATGTGGTGTTACCCTACCTCAATGGTTTTATCTATGATTTGTGTGTTTCTTCTTATGTGTTATTGATTTGGTTTATTTTCTCAGGGTTTCCCTTATGTTCTATTTTCATATCTATTCTTCCTAATGGATATGATAAAACTTAAGCAAGAATTGATTGATATTTCAATCCTAGTGTAGCATACCTATGGAGAGTAATATGGGGTTTATATGGAGGTACTCGATGAGAATAATATTAGATATTTGGATACATATGATTATATATGAAGGCCATAAGGCCCATAGTGTGAACACAATTATTATAAGAAGACTTACTAGAAGGGTCCAACTACTAGAATGTTCCTTATTTAGAATGTTATTAGGAGATAGAGAGAACTATGTAAAGAACTATAAGAAATGTACTAAAGAATCATGAAGATTATTATAATTATACCAAGCATTGTTTGGGAATTGCATTTCTTCCATAAGGAATAATATATGGTCCTACTCTACCTCAAGGGTTTTGTCTACAATTTGGGTGTTGCTTCTTGTGTATTATTGATTTGGTTTTGTTATTTTTTCTTAGGGCTATATTGTTCTTTGCTTTAGATAATTACATTACATCATTTACACGTTCAATTTGCCCCATAACATTATATCATCGACAATGAAACCGAACATAAAAGAATAATAGAAGAAAATCATTCACACATAGAGACACCAGGATTGGTTAGAGACTAGGGCAAAACCCCACTAGGGGGAAGACCCTTTCAAATTCTTCCTCTTAATAGATTATTATAAAATGTTTAGCAAAGAGAGAGTACAATGATCTAAATCTTCAACCATAAAACTATCCAGTAAATCAACCAAACAATATCCAAGAGATGAACCCAACAATACTACTAGTCAAAATCATGATTTAGAAGCTTGTGGTCAACTATCAACATCTACGGTCAACTATCGAAATATGTGGTAAATTGTCACCTGAAACTGTAGAAGCCTATCATAAGAAATCCTAAGTCTTGACCGCACACAACAAACAATAATGCATGCGACTAAAGCATCCCGACCACACACACATGCTTGCATGCAAACGACTACAGTTGAAATTTTCCTTGCAAGTGCAAACCAAAACCCTAATCCCAAGTGCGAGCTTTGAACCTTGCAATCTCGAACTTGTAAGAACCAATCTCCACGAACCAACTTCGGACCTGTGCAAGACAAACCAAAGAAGAGAGAATAATAGAATGCTTGATCCTTTTCTCCAAATGAGGTTCAAATTGACTTGTATTTATAGTCATCCAATGGTGTCCAATTTCCTTTTAGGGTCAACCTGTCCTTTTGTGCACATGTGGGTTTGTTGTTGGCTTATGGGGGCCTGACCCACGTTCAGCGTTAGTTAGTCAAACAAATCCCTACACTACGGGCCCTTTTGGCTTCAGCTCGCGGAGCACGGACTGAAGTCTCACCCAAAGCAGTATGGGGGTGTGCTGGAACCAACTTTCCGCACCCTTGAGATGGTTGTGATGTTGGTTTATTCCAACTATACCTGCCTTCATGCAAGTTGCTTTGCGCTCTGTTCCACCCTTCAGTACCTTCGCGAAGTGTGATAATTGGCTTCCGCGCAACCCTAACCAGGGGCTGAGATGCTTTCGCGTTGCTAGGGTAGCGAATTGTGATATTTCCCCAAACTACGCCAAGTATCTTACTTATCTTATTAACAGATATTAGTTAGCTTCGCGTAAACATATGTTCTTACTTGCATTCACTTAACCAATACAATTATACACATTCGTGCATCATATAAGCATTAGAAGTGAAATTCATACTCGATATAACAGAAACATAAACAGGAAATAAATACGCATCAATGATAGAAAACTTCTCTTTATTAATACTTCTAGATGATTACAGACTCAACTTGCCCTGCGCACTCAGCTGCAGGGGTCCGCGCACTCAGTTGCAGACTATTAGGCCTCTACGCACTCAGCTGCAGAGCCTCTACCTATGCTACGACCCAAAACTTAGACTTACACTTCAGAGCTATCTCACATACATCTTCATCACTTCAACATTGTGTCTTATGCGGATTTATTTCTATCTACTTAGAGCTTAGATCTATTTATAGAATCCCATGGTCTGCGTACCATGGGTAAATATTTTACAACTGACATTACATTATCAAAATAAGGGTGGACAACCCTATGACTCTTTAACAACTACGTGGTCCGCGCCCACAAAATGCTGAGTCTTTACATTGGAATTAAAATAGTGGACCAAAATCTAGGCTCTAAGCCCCAAAACTACCCTTGGGGGATTCTGCGCCCAACAGGCCCCCAACACAACTATCGTGACTCGCCCTCAAGTCACTCTACAGGTGCGGAGATCTTAGCGCGAAGACCTCCCAACTCTGTTTGGATCGCTGCAACTTTGGCAGCGCACTAAGCGGCTGCCTACTGGACTTCGTCCACGTGTTATTTAGTGACTGTTGTTGTTGAACTGCTGCCCTAAATCCTCTCTTGAGTTGCTTGTAGTTGCACAAGCTTTGCTTCAATGTAGGTTGTAATTGTATAAGCCCTGTCGATCGATGGTTGTAGGTGCGCTTTCAAGACTGCTTCTTTGTGCCGAGCAGCATCCACCTATTCCTAGAGCGCCTTTGCCTGCTGCATCCGTGCAAGCCTTTGCGTAAGGGAAACCGTCTGTGCATTCTCTTTTACCTCATCATATTTCAGTTGCAGCTCACGCACCTCTGTCTCTAGGCGCTCCACATTTGCGTCCTCCTGCAGAGAGGTTAGGACCTCAAATGACTGTTTGAACAGCTTCTTGCAATCTGTCACTGCACTGTCAACCGCCACGATCGTTGTTGTAACCACAGTGGTATGTTGTTCCTTAACCTCCGGCGAAGTTGAAGGTTAAGCCTTCAACTATAGTTCTACGATCTGTAGGTTCAACTCCAGCTGAACCCTGATCATTTCTGCTCTTGCATCGCGCACCCCTGTAGCTAATTTACGGACGTGCACCTCCACCAGTTCTTTTTCTTGAATGGCCAACTCCGGGACCATTTGGCAGGCTTCCTCCACAACCTGTATTATCTGTTTGTTCTACTCCACGGTCTCGTTGCGTTGCAGGCTCAACTGCTCAATGTTGATGTGATGCTCGCTCATTACCTGTAGAGCGCGACTCTCCTTGGCCTTGAGTTCTGCGGTGACTCCATCCTGTAAGAGGTAGAGCATCTCCCGAGGGACTGCAGCCATGTTCAACCCTACCTCTTTCAAACTTATCACCATGGGTCTGTCGACTTCCTTTTCTAGAGTAAGTGTCCCATCTGGTAGCACTATCATATTGGTCACCATGGCGCGCAACATTTCCTCAGCAGCTGAAGTGCCGACTGCGAGGCTGGTGGACGTTGTGCCAGCATGTGGAGTGTGCACCTGCAACTCCTGTATTTCTTTCTAGAGAACCCCCAATACCAACTGTTGTTGTTCCTGAAGCTGCTAGAGGGCCTCCGCAGTGACATCCCTCACTGTTGTTCCGATATCATGCAAATCCCCTTCAGTGAGGGTGATTGGGTCGAACGAAGTCTTTGATGCCTTTGTCTTCTTGCGTGACACTATCTGCTCTCGTGGTCATGGACGCTTGAGTTGGGTGGACGTCGTCTACGGGTCTGCACCACCTTGTTCTGTGTCTGTCTCTGGTTCAGGCGAAGGTGACTTATGTCCTTCACGCTCTTCGTCTACTATTTTCTGCTGCTCCGCCAACTTCGAAGTGTCGCCCGCTTCCTGGACCTTAGCCGCTGCTTCTTCTTTCCTGCTCTTTTCCGCCAACTGCGTCATCCGAAGTTTTGTCTCTTCCTTCTTGCGCTGCACGGCAAACTTCTTTGTTTCCATCGCGGAGTCAACTGGAGCGCACCACTCCGGAAGCCAAGACTCAAGGACTACGAATATCACATCATGAGTAGCCAAATACGGTAAATCATGCCACATCTTCATAGGGTCCTTCCGCGCCCTGATGAAGACATGGTGGAAATCTGCTTTGAACTCTACAAAGCTTTGCAAACGGTTGTCGAATGTGGGCGATAACGTGGCTTGCGATTAATCCCCATCTGGATGTTCATCTCCATTAGCACCCAAAATATCTTGCTTTCTATGATCCATTGTGCATCCTTGGTCACCCACAGCGAGGTGTACTTCGCTACCTCTGGAAGGTTCGGTGCTACCGAAGGGAACTAGTTATCTTCAGGTAGCTCCCATGCCACCAGTATGATCGACAACGGGAGCCATGCATAATGAAATGTTTTGCCCTGCTCTTGTGCCTCGCAACAGTTCACAAGGAACTCACTATATAGATAGTTTGCCTAGTTGAACTGGACCCCTTCTGTGCATTGCGATGCTGGTGAAACCACTGGCGCGAGCACCTCATCTGCACGACACTTCGCATCACCTTTCCTGCCAATATCTGTGTCGCGACCTTGACTGCATGGTTGTTGATGCTGGAGATGGCATACCCTCGCTTCTTCTTCTCCAACTTAAACTTCTTTTTCATTGCCTCCGTAAGGGCCAACTCGCCACCTTTTCCATCTAAAATGTTTGTTGGATCCTCCCCTGAGCAAGGTAACCGTGTAATCCGATGAATCAGATGTTATGTGATGGGGATGGGCTCCTCCAGCCACAAGCACCCATCATGCACTAAGCAAAGCAGCTGCCTGATGACAAAAATGCTCACTGGGGCATGGTGGTAATGCAACACCCAGAGCAGGTTTAGCAACCCTGCTTTCTCTACACCTCTAAGCCATTTGCGTGGCTCTAATTCAATCATTCCAGTCATCATGTCTATCTTCTGGTGCATTAAATTCACAGTCACTAAATGCAGGAACTTCTCGTGGTCTGCGAGGTCCCAATATTCAAATTTCAACACGGGGACCCGCCCCAGGTGTGCTCCCTCAAAAATAATATCATCTGGAAGTAGCGGAGTTTGTAGAGAGCTCTTGCTCTCATCTATATCCTTTGGCACCTTATCTTTACCCTTGCATGGAGGAACATATTCAGGTAACCGAGTAATAGGGTCCGCACCCTGGGTTTCAACGTCTATCTCTACATCCTTCTCTTCCACCAGGATTTCTTCAAACTCTTCCTCCTCATCGGCCTCCAGATTAATTGCCTTCCCTTTTTCCTGCAATGTGAGCTTGGTCCTTAGTGGATTTCTGGGTGAGACGCGCATCAGGATCATGGCCTATTTATCCTTCTTAGGTCTCGGTGTGCGCGGTGATTTAGAGACCTCAATAATTATTCTGACGCTCTCTGGGGCTTCTACTTCCACAATTTCCTGCATGGCTTCCTCGGCTGTCAGTACTCCTGTGTCCATGGCTTCTTCGGGTACTGACATAGTGCTATTCCACAGTTCTTTCAGTGTCTCTGGCAATTTCTCAAACAATGAATTTGCTTTCAGAGTTTCGAATAAGTCTCGCTTCATGAATACTTGAGCGCGCAACAACTCAATTCTCAAGTTGCCAAGTGTTTTTCGTTGGATAGCCACTTGTAATTTATAGCGCCTATTGAATTTGAATTCGACCCTTCCCCCCACATTCGGTCCATTAATGCTAGATTGGTGGCAGATTTTCAAGAATCTAGCCCATAAAGTTCGCCTTAAATGCCTGTCGCCCGCTCCATTTGGCCTGAAACCAACCATCAAATCGTGAATAGTGACTTTAACGGTCACTTTCCGACTGACCTGCATGCTAGCACAGCGATCTTCGCACTATCGCAGACCCTGTGACACTTCACTGCTTCGCACAGTGCTGACATCGTACAGCTCCTAGGCAGTGTAGTTTATAGTCCCGCGCCTCCCTTCAACTGCCTGGAGCGCTAAGACTATGCCACTTTCATATGGTCACATCGTCGGATCATCGGTGTATTACTTCAATCAGCTTCCATTCACCTTTCCTGGGAAGAGTTCTCCATTTAACTTTACCAATTGTACCGTGCCTCCATCGATAATCTCCTTAATAATATACGGTCCTAACCAGTGCATCCTGAATTTTCCGGGGAATTTATCAAACTTAATATCATACAACTAAACTAGATCATTTATCTTGAATGTGTGCAGCTTGATGTGTCGGTCATGCCATGCTTTTTCACGCTGCTTTTGGACCTGCTAGTGAAATCCAGCCAAAGATCGTTCTTCTTCGAGCTCATCCAGCTGCGCGAGCCTCTCCTCCATGGCTCCGCGATCTATCATACCTATGAGTGCTACTATGCGCAGACTAGGCATGATGTATTCCATAGGCATTACGACTTCCACTCCATAGACAAACCTAAAAGGTGTCTGTCCCGTCAATTTCTTGCATGTCATTTGATAAGCCCATAACATTGCAGGTATGTGTAGGTCCCAATCACTTCGTTGCACATTGCATACCTTGGTTAGCGCGTTTTCAAGAAATTTGTTGAACACCTCCACTATCCCGTTAGCCTCTGGGTGATAAGGTGTGCTTTTTTAGCGATACACCTGAAATTCCTCCACTAGCGCGTTGATCGTCTTGTTCAGGAAGTGTGTACCGTGATCACTCATCAAAATCTTTGGACATCCAAATCGCATCAGTACATGTTCAAATAGAAAATTCGCAGTAGTCTCGCCTGTGAAATCCTTCACCGGCTGCACTTCTACCCAATGAGTCAGATACTCCGTCGCAGTGATAATATACCTCATGCTTGTATTTCCTTGAGGTTTGATGGGTCCTACAAAATCTATTGCCCACTTTTCGAAATGTTACAACGTCATTTGGGATTCAAAGGCATCTCGTCCCTCCGCGACGGGCTACCTATTCTCTGACATACATTGCATGCCTTGCAATATGCTTTTGAATCCTGATGAAGGGTTGGCCACCACAACCCTATGCATAGAATCTTCTGCGTGGTTTCTCTTCATGCATACTATCCTCCTGCGGCGCCCCCATGAGCGTCTACGAGGATGCTACTTCGTTCAAACTCAAGTACATACCTTCGCAGTATTTCATCATTCCCCATCTTGTATAGATGCCTAGCAATGATAATTTGTCGCGCGCACCACTAATTCCTTCTTTTGATGTAAAGAGTATCCTTTCGGTGCAGTTCCAGTTGTTAGAAAGTGTATTATATCTTCAAAATTTCCATCCACTACGTGCACAACAAAGAGTTGCACATCGAGTAATCCTTCCTCCAAACTAATAGGTTCCTCCCCTATCTCGATGCGCGACAGGTGATCTGGTACCGCGTTCAATCGCCCAGGATTCACAACAACTTCAAAATCGTATTCTTGGAATAGTAAAATCCATATGCAGATGCACCCCCCCAACACAGGCTTATTGACCAAGTATTTCAGCGCAGAGTGATCTGTATACATCTTAAAGGGCCTCCTAGCAAATAGTGTCGATAACTATGGAGCACATACACCATAGCCAGCCCCTCGTGTTCAGTGGTGGAATAGTTCTTCTCTGATTTGGATAATCTGTGACTTGTGAACATGATAGGGTGATCCAAGCCTTCCCTGCTATCCTGTGTTAGTACTGCTCCCAGCGCTATACATGATGCATCAACATGTACATGAAATTATTTCTTCCAGTCCGGGAAGACTAGAATCAGCGCGGTAACCATATTTCTTTTCAATATATCTAGGCTTTTCTTGTAGTCCTCGTTCCAATAGAATAAGACATCCTTCTTCAATAAATTTTCCATCAACACGGTGATCTGGGCATAGCCTTTGATAAACTTCCTGTAATATCCCATATGTCTCAGGGTAGCGCACAGCTGTTTCACACTCTGCGGCACTTCCAAGTTCAGAATTACCACGATCTTTGCAGGGTCTACCATCAGCCGTTGCCTACAAACCACATGCCCCAATAGGTTCCCAAAAGGAACGAAAAATAGACACTTCTTGAGGTTGAGCCTGATCTAGTATCTTCGATAGGTATCTAGCATCAAGCGCAAGCTCGCTACATGGCGCTTAACCATCCCAAATACAGTGCAGTCATCAAAATAGGCCTCCAAGAGCTTATGAATATATTCCTTAAATGTCGCAACAACCACGCACGAAAAGATGGTCGGTGCATTCTTCAATCCAAATTGCATGACAATATATTGAAAGCAACCCCACTCAGTCGCAAAGGTTGCCTTGCTCCTATCCTCCAAAACAATTTTGATCTGGTGGTACCCTGAGAACCCATCAATGAAAGAATATGCTTCCTAACCACCTACATTGTCCAACACTTCATCCATGAATGGAGTTGGGAATGGATCATGCACACAAGCGTCATTCAATTTTCTGAGATCCACGCATATCCTTATTTCTTCCTTTTGCTTCTTCTCTTGCACCACCATTGGGCTTACCCAATCAGATTCTTCCACAAGCTCAATGATGCATGCTGCAAGAATTTTGTCTAGTTCTACGTGGACCTTCTCCTTGTATTTCGGATTTAAGAGGTACGGCTCTGCTTAACTGGCTTCGCGTTAGGTTTTAACATGATCTTCATTACTCCTAAATCTCTGATTATTCATTTCAAATCCATAATCTTGAAGTCCTGATATTTGCGGAGTAATTCAACAACCTTATCCACCGTTGCGTCGTCCCAGTAGTCTCTGATCTTCGCGAATTTGGGTTCGACCTCCGTACCAATAATCACATGTTTAGTTTTCACCGGCACGGTTATATCAGGGTTCTCAATCTATGGTCCTTGAACCTCGCGGCGGCCTTCTATTTCTAGAATGTTAATATTCCGAAGATCCTCATCCTCCTCCTCAGCAGTTACATTATAACATTTCAACGCGCGGCTCAGCTGAGTAGCCCATTCAGGCTAAATCAGGTCTAAAGGCTCTTGTGGTATCCTAAAGATGGTTACTTTTACCTCTTGTAGCACTTCATTAATACTATCCCACCCATCCTCAAAACTTAAGGTCATCACGAATCCTTCGCACAGGATATCCCATTCACCTGTCCCATGGCAGAGCTCTGTTTCTATATACCAGTTCATGGGTATAACATCTAGGGTATGACAGAATAGGTGCACCCACTCAGGTTGTGGCTTTTCTCCATAGGCATGTGTCCACTTGGCCAGATGTGTGCGTGGATCATGTTGTCCATCATACTTGTTTGTCAATCGCATCTTAGGATTCCCAAATCGTACTCGCATCATTCTCCTACATTCGCGCCAGTCCTCAATACATCCCTTGTGCATACCCCACCATCTTGCGAGCGTAGCGCATAGTACCCAGTCGAAGGCCTGGAATCGTTCCGGCACTTCCCTTTCAAATGCATCCAAAAAGACATTTACCTCATTTAGACCATCATAAATAGGTAGATTTCTTACCTCTGATGATACACAACGCAGCGACCTGGTCATCATATTGCAATTCAACATAGTTACTTTGTGTAACCAATTTTGCCAGTGTTCTATCTCTTCGTCGGAGTCCGAAGTGCAAGAACCCTCGCGCTCCCATGTAATCCGCCCATCCGCGGTGGGATTCACCCAGTCTTGGTCTTGCGCTGTTATCTTGTAGATGCAATCCAGATCATCATCACTCTCATAGTCACGGACCGACTCTGTATAGAGCGATCCTTCAGCAAGGTCCAAGGGTATTATTATGCGCATGATTTCTTCTCAAAGATCAATTTTCACTTATTCAGATTGATTACCCCGTTCATATCAGTATCCTAGTCAATTCCCATGAGCGCAGGGTAGGGATTGTTGTCGTCAACAATCTCTATGACTTCAAAATCTGCCAGCGCATTCACTCCTTCAATATCCATGATTACTCCCTGCAATAACCCCATGGATATTATTTTCTGTTGGTTCGCCATCTTTAGCTGAATTGGAGACCATTACAGCGCAGGTCTCCCCATTCACTTCGATGTTCGTTTTGGCAGAACATTCACATCTGATCCCAAATCCAAAATAACTTGATCCATTTCGTATTCTCTGATCTGCGTAGTGAGTCTCATTTCACACCCCGTCCTTGTTTTATGCTTTCCAATCTTGTTGACTGTTATCACAAAATCTGACCCTGATAGGCTGCTGATCAAGTAGACTCTAAGTAACTCTTTCAAACCAATCTTTTGGTTGAGGCTTAGCCTCCTCAACCTGAGAGGGCTCTCTCAATAGGTTTAATATTTTTGATTAATGATTAGATGGCTAACTCTAGGAACAAAAATGGACAAATGTATAAGTGGTTGACTGGTTGAATCAAAGATTAGGAAACATCTATTGGGCTATGGAGTCAAGATAGTCTTCAACAAAACAACATGATCAGCAAAACATGGAAGTCAAGGCACTTGGAGTTTAGGTTTATAAGTAAAACAGTAACACAGTGAATCAACACAGTCTACAAGCATGTGAAGGAAGTTAGAGCATTTCCAATGAATTCTAAGTATCACAAGCTCATACCACTGCAAATAAGTAATATAAAAAAGGCCATAAGAACATCAAACATGTAAACTCCTTGTGAATCTTGAGAAGTCAAACTGATCTCTGTATTAAGTTTGAAAAACCACAGTTTCTTACAATAACACAACTTTCTTTTGCTAATGAAATTACCAACCCTGAGGAATTCAATTCTCATGCTTTATATAGAATTTTTACAACCTTCGATTCTATGATCCATCTTTAGGAGAATTCAAATTCCTAACATTGACACCTATCTATTCATAAAACAAACTACATAATTACAACTTGACAGCTAACTGTCTTTAAGAGTCCTAATACAAATAGGAGTGAAACTCCTAAAACATTCTTTCAACAACCTTATCTATGACTTAAATACATTCTTTTATCAGCTGCTAATCCATGTCTTCGAGCTTTATGATGTCTCCAGTATTGTTGCAAACCCTGCTGAGTCATGACCTAAATCCTTTATGCTTATCTTCGAGCAGTTTCATATAAGTGGCATGTGTTAGTAATCCATTTAAACTTCATTTGTCCACCTGTGCAAGAAATGGAATCTCGAATAGATGAAAAAGAGAATGAAACATGATTGCTACGAAAATATCCTGTTTTCGTAGCACAACTTTTATATTACTTATGGAATAATTCTTTGAACCATTCTGCATCACTGCCATCTGAAACTTCATCAATGATCCTCATATATCCCAGCAATCATCAAACTTGGAATTTATCAGAACTTACCTTCGAAAAACATCTATAAGGTGCTAAATGGTCACCTTCAGCAGTTTCATAGCACACTACGAAACTTCTATGTATGCTCTTTTTTCAACACGGCCTTCAAAAATCTGCAGTTTGGGAATTTTCAAAATTTCATAAAGACTGATATGATCACCAAAAATCAAAACAACTTACCTTTATAAGATGTTCTTCTTCACAGATGTCCTTATTTTTTATGCCAAAATTGTTTTAAGATATATCCTTCATTGCCCTTTTTCATCACCCTATTTCATTATTGCTATAGCCTTTTTTCCAGATTTTGTTAACTATATTTCTAGGTCTTCAATCTATCTCTTCAATCTCCTGTTAGTAGCTCTCAGCTGAGCATTAATCCTCCTTACAAATCTAGCTTCTTTGATTGCAGGAACAGTCCACGTAAAGTACTGAGTTTCACTGCTGACAATTTCTGGTTTGGAAATTTTTTCAACTTCCCAGAGAGCCTTTATCCTTTTGAAATTTGTCTTCTCAATAGCATGCCTTCTTGCTCTCACCCTTAGTCTAGCAATTTCATTATTAGCTGCTCTTAACCTTTCTTCCATTTCTTCGTAACTGGCTTTTTCTGTTTGAGTGGAAAAAACTATGTTTTTGTCACCTTCAAGTCTTGGTGATGAAAAGTCTTTCAACTCTTCCTAAACAGCGGAGGCTTCTTCTGTTTTCCCTAACTCAATATTGGACTCTTGCATCTTTTTGGATTGCCTGGTTAAGGGATTTCTGGGCTTGAACATAAATGTTGTAACATCATCCTCAAATTCTAGTTTCTTAGAGGATTTCATCTTCTTTGACTTTCCTTTATCAAACTCTATGACATCTGCCTGCACCAAAGGGGATTCTGCAATATCAATGGCTTTTAAAATATCATTTAAATTACCATTCAAGCTTGGACTTTCTCTCAAGGTCACTGATTTACCCTTCTCCTTAGCAATTTGACTTCTAGTCAATCTCCTTTGAACTTGTTTGGTAGTTGACTATTCTTGTGTCCTTTATTTAACTTCAGCTATCTTTTCTTTTGTGGATTTAGGAGTCTCGGGAATAACCACTGATGTTTTGCTCACTTGCTCTTTCACCTGCTTTCTAGGTTTTAGCTTAACAAATCTCTTTGCCCTGGACAATACAGACTTGCTGGTTTCGGCTGATGGAGTTTCTTTAACCTTATGGCTAATGCCTGAATCTTGATTTTCCACTCCAAAATCACATAAAAACAGAAATGAAGACCATTCTTTGTTGATCCTTTTGAGTTCATGTAAAACTGTCAGTTTAATTAGACCATGATGAAAAATGGAAGTTTCATATCCTTGAGATTTCAACTGCACTTTATCTGCCATCTTAGCTACACTTTGATATAGGAAGTAAGGCAAATCTGAAGAAATCATACCAGTAAAATGCAACAAGAGTTTAAAGTCATATGAATAAACCTTTTGATATCTACCTTCACAGGTAAAATAACGTTGAATGTTGAAGAGCAAGTTTACATAGTTGTCCTTGATGTATTTCCTAGGAACTGCCTTGGCTAAGTCTATTTCTATGAACTCTGGCTTTAGAAACACTTTATATGGTTCCATGTCGAATCTGAAGTTTTTGAACCATATATCTTGCCCCCTAGGAATCTCTGTCACCGAAGCTATGATCTCTGGAGAAATTTGCAAGTAGGATTCCAACCTTTGTGCTTGATCCAGTGAAATGTAGTGCAAACTCCTTTGTCACCTGAGTATGTCCTCCCTCCAATTTTTTACAAAACTTCCAACATCCTGCTTTCTTGAAGGCTTCCACAACTATTTTATCTCTAGCTAAGACCTTAGTGCTTTCAGGCTCGGTTCTTAAACAATGACTAGACCTGTGACTTTTCCTTTCTTCTGTCATCTTTGCCTCTAAATTCCTGTAACAAAATAGCCTCGCTTGAAAACTCTGTTTATCAGCCTCGCTTGCCTATGGTGGTCAACCTCACTTGCTTATGGATGAAAGAAACCTTGGTAAGAAATTACCAAAAGTTTATTGTTCAAAAAACGATTCTGTTTGAGGGTTTGCATGCAAACTACAATGAGAGACTAGCCAGCTCTTTCGAATTTCAAATTACCTATCATGATGAGCCCTAAATTCGAAATGATGAGTTTTAGATGGCAACATGCTTAAGAACTGACTCCTAGCTGACACCTAATAATGAAAATTTAACAGAATTTTAACGAATTAATGTGTTGACAAGACTGTTCTATGAATCCACACTTTCGTAGCGCACAGGGAAAACTGCTACGAAAAGAGCAGTGTTTTCGTAGCGCAAAATTTTACACTGTCTGCGCTACGAAAACGTGGTTTCAGGGCTAATTCCAAAAAAAAATCAAAATGGTTTAAGATATGAGTTAAACCGAAAGTGAGACTTATGAGACATGGAATAAGGTTGTTAGATTTATTTGGATATGTAAATGAGACCTATGAGACTCCTAACTTATGACCTACCCATTAAAACATAGGATGACTTGACACTCATCTAAGACCATGATTAGGAAAAATGTAAACTCTTATTTTGGTGATAACACGGAATACACGCAGTTCACTTAGTGTGATCCCAGCACATCTATTGATGAGTTCCTGTAACCCTTTCACAGCCTTACTATCGCGCAGTAACTTCATACAGGTTTCGAGGAAGGTTGTCAGCATAGAGGAGTCCATCTCCGGCTTAGGCTTATCTATGCTTCCTGAAGTGGAGGCCTCAGCGAAGCTCTTCTTAGCTTCCATGAAGGTTTCCCGAGCGCGCTCCAAATCAACTCGACTTCTTTCGTCGGGACTTTGCAAACCCATGTACTATCTTCCAGTTGTCTTCCTTTGTCATCTTCCGTTGCAATTCCACTTCAAAGCACTATGTTTACGTTCGGATCTTCCTCGCATGGCTCAGACCTCATCATCTACAAGTTCTGAGTCAGGGGAGGAGGTAGCGCTCCTTTGTCACGTATCCTAGCTATCAGTGTAGGACAATCTTCCATCTCATGATCAAACAGTGTGCAATACTTGCACGATGGGCGTGTTGGATTAGTGAAATTGCGGGCATAGTGTCCTAGCCCTCCGCAATTGTAGAAAATCAACTGTCGACGACCTCTACCAGGTCCTCCTCCACCTCGGCCTCGTTCGTGCCCCTAAAATCCTGTCCATGCCATCCCTGCATTTTGGTCAAGGGGGCGCATTTCGGCCTGAACTCTGTAGGTGGGAGTTCTATCCATCATCAATTCATAGCTCCTGAAAGTATGCTTGTCATGTCCCACCGACCTACAAAAGTTACAGAATAATTGTTGTGAAGTTTGTGTATACTTCTGTAACAGGTGGCAGTTATACGTGGCATGTTTTCCGGCTATTTTACATATCGTGCAGCACAAAGAAGGTGTCGCGCTAGGTCCTGCTTGAGCTTTCGGCCTTAAAGGCATCAGTCCTCCTCCTGTAAGGTAATTTGTAAAGACCAGGTAGTGGTCTTTGTCATGGACCTGACTCTTGCATTTTACGCATCATACTTCTTTGCGCACTTATGATCAAACTGTCCTGTCTCGTTTCAAACTTTGCATCTCAAGGCACAGATTCTTCAACTACACGTGGATATGTTGAACTCCTAGGTTAGGATCTTGCATTGGGGTCTCATGTAGCCTCATAACAATCTCTAAGGCCTCTGCCTGAGTTGTTATCTTCTGCTGCGATAACGCACTCCTTAAATGTGGTAGTAGCCAAACTACAAACCACTCACAATGTTGTCCATCTGTCAAATTCATATTGGCTTCGTGGATCGTACATTTCAGCCTCTGATCTAGTTCCCAAGGAGTCTCACCTGGTAGCATTGTGATCTCTTTGAATCCCATAATTGACCACACTTCAGATTTAGGCCTGCTAAATTCTCTATTTAGCGTTGTTTGGATATCCGTGACTCTCACATTCGGGTTATCGTTGGAGTGCTTAATATACCAGGTCAGCGCGTGATCTTGCAGGGCGCTAACTAGTGTCGCTTTCTTTATATGGTCATCTGTAACACCTTGTGCTTCCCATATAGCCCTTACAACAAACCAAAATTGGTTTGGATCCTCATTTCCCAAACCTTTGAACACAGGCAACTTCGTTGTGCTTGCCATACTGAATCACGATGGTGGTGGAGTTGGTACGGGTGAAGTTGGAGGTGATGGCGGTGAAGATGGAGGTGGTGTGGGCGAGGGTGGTATTCGCGAAAATCCATGTCCTATCAACTGAATAGCACTTCATGGAGAGACCTTCACGATCCCTTCTTCATCTCCTCATGGAGGTGAAATCAAGGGGCTATGCTCTTGACCCTTATTTCCTTCGTTTCTATAAATTCTTCCTCTTCGCGTAGACTCAAACATCAAGGTAGTCTCATAACCTGTTTTTCACACAATAGCATTTTAACCAAGTGTTCAAATATTTTACGTACTTACCTCGCAGTCCTTTGAGAAAGCGTCGTTCTGCCTCACTATAGCTGACTGAGGTGTCGACCACGAACTCAGTAACAAATCCTCCTATAATGCGATCGAGCCAATGATTTACGGCGCGCGCAATCTTATCCTCTGATGCTTCCATTCTTCGCACTAGCTCTGGGGTCCACACAATACGATCGTCAAGCTTCCACCTTCTTTGGCTATATGCTAGCTTCGCAATCCACTCGTATAGCTCAATAGGGAAGGACACGAAAAATATTTCATGGATCTTCGTATACATGTAGTTGTCTAGCCACTATTCTTTTGACAGTCACGGTTTTTTGTTCTCCTGCTCCACGAACTCATGAATTCTTCTGTCCAACCAGCCTTCGATTTCTTTCTTAGTTGGATTCCAGTGATACGACATCGCACATCTCTATGCATATTCTGGTCCCGACAACGGAACCATTTTTTGGCTTATAGGGGCCTGCCCCAGGTTCAACGTTAGTTAGCCAAACAAATCCCTACACTATTGGCCCTTTCAGCATTAGCTCGCGGAGCGCGGATTGAAGTCTCACGCAAGTAGTATGGGGGGATGATGGAACCAAGTTTTTGCACCCTTGAGATGGTTGTGATGTCGTTTTATTCCAACTATACCTGCCTTTGCGCAGGTTTCTTCGTGCTTTGTTCCACCCTTCAGTACTTTCGTGAAGTGTTAAATTCAGCTTCCACGTAGCCCTAACCAAGGTTTGAGATGCTTTCGCACCACTAGGGCAGTGAACTGTGATATTTCCCCAAACTACACTAAGTATCTTACTTATCTTATTAACAGATCTTAGTTAGCTTCGTGTAAATAGATGTTCTTACTTGCGTTCACTCAACCAATACAATTATACACATTTGCGCCTCATATAAGCATTAGAAGTGAAATTTATACTCGATATAACAGACGCATAAATAGGAAATAAATATGCAGCAATGATAGAAAAATTCTCTTTATTAATACTTCCATATGATTACAGACTCGATTCGCCCTATGCACTCAGTTGCAGGGGTCTGCGCACTCAGTTGTGGACTACTAGTCCTCTACGTACTCAACTGCAGAGCCTCTACCTACACTACAACCCAAAACTTAGACTTACACTTCAGAGCTATCTCGCATACATCTTCATCGCTTCGACATTGTGTCTTATGCTGATTTATTTCTATCTACTTAGAGCTTAGCTCTATTTATACAATTCCATGGTCTGTGGACCATGGGTAGATCTTTTACAGCCGACATTACATTATCAAAATAAGAGTGGACAACCATATGACTCTTTAACAACTACGTGCTCCGCGCCCACAAAATGCAGAGTCTTTACATTGGAATTACAACATTGCACCAAAATTTGGGCTCTAAGCCCCAAAACTTCCCTTGGGGGATCCGTGCCCAACATTTGCATAATAAAATTATATTTTTCCTTAACCAAATTAAATTCTACAAAGGACTAGGAGGGGTCTTTCTTGATGAGGAAGGATGTCTAAAGGAAGGAATTTGTCCCTAAGCTGCCAAATTAACAGGTTTATTGTATAAGTTAAGGGTTTTTCTTATGTTCTATTTTCAAATCTGAAAACAGAAGGCATGAAATATCAATCAATTCTTGCTTGAATTTTTATCATATCCGTTAGGGAGGTTATCTTTATTGGGAATCACAAAATATTATATTGATCCACTACCTAGGACTTCATTTTTTAAAATCAAGAAAAACTTT
Organism: Pinus taeda; assembly: GCA_000404065.3. NCBI lineage: Eukaryota > Viridiplantae > Streptophyta > Pinopsida > Pinales > Pinaceae > Pinus > Pinus taeda. The sequence goes on along the minus strand of APFE031163107.1, from coordinate 163,575 downwards.
GTAGGGAAACCCAAGGGATGCTTCCCCACATTTGTGGATGGCATCCTTAGTAAACTCTTCAACATAAACTAATGTGATTAACCCATGGGGATTTGTGTCAAGCACTTGCTAGCATGGAACTAGCCAAATTTGTAGAAACCATTAGTAACAACTAGTGGAGCTAACCCCTTGGGATTTTTCTTGCCAAGAGAGACCTCATGGGGAAACCCAATGGATGTTCCCCACATTTGTAGATGGAAACCCTAGTAAACATGTTAGTTTAGATTAGTGTGCCTCACCTAGGTGGATTCAAACCAAGCACGTTCTAGCATGTAACTAGTTAAATGGCCAACAACCTTAGTAATGGTTGGTTGAGCTAACACCTTGAGCTAGCAAGGATTCAAAATTATTAAAAAATACATTTCGACATTCATCAAATTTGGAGTCCCATAATAAGTTGATTTTCAAAAAGAAGGTGTTATTTCATCCTTTAAATACTTAAAATCACCGACTACAACATAACACCACTTAATTGGCCCTTCATCTTGGTTCACATTCTATTGAAATCGACATGCCACATCACACCATATGATTGGTCTTGGTGCTTATAAAGAAAAGCTTGATTATGTCATGCCCTTTGTTTACCTCGAACATGTGGCATATCTTGATAAGCCTTTGTAAATAGGTATAGCAAGATCTTGTTTTCCAAGAGATTTCCATCCCTTATGTGAGAATAGCATAAAACTTTATATTTTCCTACTAGTTATGGACCTAGAATATCATGGAATACCATTAATCCCGATATCAAGTTAACTTAGTAGAACATAAGAATCTAGATTCACATAATCATATTAACTCGAGATCTCATAGAATATAATTAGGTCCCCCATCAAGTCTACGAAGATACTTGTTAGATATTTACACATGTTATAGAATAGAGAAGGGAAAAGATCTTCAAGTCTAAGAACCAAAAATATCTATAAAACCCAATGAAATCATATTATACAACCCAAAACTATAAAAATTTCCTCACAAAATTTACCCATATGTTGAAGTGCGAGTCGACATGGAACTCTTGATCGGACTACTTGTAATCCAACAATATTGTTGACTAGACAATATTGACATTACCATGCTACATGGAAGACCTTGATTATTCTACATATCATTCTAAATTTATATTTTTGGCACCATCCATATGCTATATGCTACTCAATTGTTGGTCGTGGTGGTACTAAGTTGGTTGTTTATGTAATGTCAATTGATTTACCTTAGATTGGTACATGTATATGTGTGTGCACTTGTGATCCACTGAAACACTAGGTGATATGAGACATGCTTGGTAATACATAAGTATTGTTGATGAATTTGATGTGAATGAATTGTAACATCTAGGTTATTACCATGCGCACATTTGATGATGTAAACAATTGACATGATGGTTTGATTATGATTGGTTCTAATCATTATATGTGATATATGATTTATAATATGTGAATTGTGCTTAGCATACAACTGAAAAGGTTCTTTGAAATTGTGATTTGATGAATGGGAACATGTATATGACATTTTGATAAGATTATTTACTATGTCATGTTGAATAATTGTGTTATTGTGAATGGAACAATGTAACATGGCATTTTGATTAGATGATTTACTATGTATTTAACACAAGTTCATTGCTATGTCATCTTTTACAAGTATGATTTGGTTCAATAATAATTTAGGCATGATAGCCAAAGATGATGTGTATCTTATGGGAGCTCATACCCATAAAGGATTACTAGCAGGGCTTATAATTATGAGGTGATGACATAATAATACTCTTACCAAATTTATGCCAATTAATGTAGACTTGTATGTGTTGGAAACACTGAGAGGGGGGTGAATCAGTATTCCTTAGCAATTAACACTTCTAAATATTTTTAGAGAATTAGTTAATCTTCAATTATTATTAATGTTGATGCAGTAATAACAGTAAATAAAAGAACACAGTAGACACAAGAATTTTAGGTGGAAAACTCCCTCCGGTTCAAAAACCACCGAACCCTTTTCTAATAAATTATTTAATCTTCATTTCCAACTGAAATGAAAGCAACAGCAGCCTAGAATTCTAGAAAAGCATTCTTCTCCAGCTACCACTAGAAGGGCACCCAATGCCCTGGTTTCTTCATTAGTCAACTAAATGGATGCCCCAACATCCTAGACCAACCTACCACCCTGAAGTGTTCACATCCTCCAACCTGTATGCGACTTCATGCACTAGCCTATCACCTCCCTGCCACCCTATATTGACTGAAATGAGACAAGAGTGTGGATTCCTGTACCAGGGACAATAATCCATAATACAATATGATTTACAATTATTTTGACCAAACACCCAATCACACTATGACATGCAACCCAACCATAACATCATCCCAACAGAGACTCCTATACCTCCCAGTAATTCCTTTTCGACTCTAGGAAGATTGACACTTTTACAATAATGACTCTTCCAATGATGACACTTTTACAAATGACTCTTTTACAACTTTACAATGATGACTCTTGTCCTTGAGACTTCTTCACAATATACGAATGGTTGTCATGTCTTCAAAGGATGTCTCGCTGCAATGCTTCCTTTATTTTGATACTTATGCTCTTGAATTCTTGCTTGAAGTTGTACTTGAATCTTCTTCTACCTACATGCAAAATTTGCCCAATGAAACCAATCCCAAAACAAAACAAAATTCCCTTCAACTTACCTCTGCCTGCAAAACACATGTAAGTGCATAATAATGAATAAATACAAATTAAAATTACAATGCGTACGTGAAGTGTGCTTGTCACTTTTGTTGTTGACTTGTTACAGCAGTAGATAAAGACTCCCACTCTTGATATAGGCCTGGACTTTGCAATACTATATCTAAAACTGGCCTACAGATATATACAATAAAAATTGATGACAGACCCTAGACTTGTGATGGACCAAGTTTTAAGTACAAGAACAGAGACCATTCTATCAACTATGACAAGACAAGAAAAATGAACTTACAACATCATATATATTTAGCAAACTTGGTGTAGCATCAAGAATATGTAGCATCAAATGTGTAGTATCAAGAATAGGACATCTGAAATGTGGTATCAAAACTAACTGTGACATATAGAGACATAGAGATATAATCGAAACCCTGTATGTACTTACGTTGTCCTGCAAAAACATATGTTAGAGATGATACTCATATTTCAGTTGTAAACACTAATCATACATACCTTGTTGTATGATACTTACCCTTCATTGTTGATGTGTGGTCCTTACTACAGTGATCCTTGAATGCATGCTTTTTCTTTCCTTCCAGGAGCTCAATATTGAATCTGTTGTATCTATGTAATTTTGGATCTCCAAGGTCTGAAATTTCATTCTGTGGTAACCCTCTGAGCCCTCTTTCCAACCCCACAGGTCAAATCAAGATTGTATTCTTCAAGAAAGAGTTATGCCCAATCTCCCATGATGACCTGATTATAGACTAGTTTAGTAGAGGGAACTTATACGGAGTGCCATGTGTCATTGTTGCGACCTTTGGCTCTGAAAACGCTACTAAAAAAACTATATTCTGTCATATTTATGTGACTATTTACAAAATTTGAATTCAATGCTTAGAGAGAAAGTTATGATGATTTTCCAAACATCACCTTTCTGACATGGAATTCGGGAGCCTGCAAAAAACCTAACTTCCTCAGATCATATCTCTGAAAATATAGAAAACCAAGATCTGAAATTTGGTCACAAGGTTCATCAGTATTTCAGCTTAAATGGGTTTAAATTTCAGCTTCTGAAGCTTCGCAAAAAAAAATTATAGCGAAAATTCCACGATGACCTGTTTGAAGCCACAAAATCCCTACTAGAGGAGGATATTAGGGTCATTATTTACATGAATGTCTTGAGTTGAGAGGGTCCTCAACAAGTGAACGTTGGAGGGATTTTAGGAGAAGAAAACAATTATTAATTATTGACTATAAATTACCACAACCAATTATGAGAGCCATGCCACAACCCCATAGGGTTTTAGCCCACTAACTGGGGTTACTAACTTCAAACATGAATATCTCTCAAACCGTGAAGAATTACTCGGTGTGTCATATATCAACGGAAACATCTCGATGAGTAGAATCCATCTAGAAGATCACTGACTCGGAATAGAGTAATATGTCAAGTCAAAATTCCCATGCAATATCGAGGTAGCTCCTGGTGCTACTTGGGTTGACATCAATGACAACCACTGATCAAAAGTATGTGCTATCTAGGACCACAAAACTTTGTAAGATGACAAAAGACGAGTAGAAAATTGAAGTAGTGTTGTGACTTTCGATACATGTTGTAATCAATCATGTGACAAGTTGCAACATCATGGCATGATGATTAAGTAACATATAGAGACTAGTCTTGGTAGAGGGACCTATGACATGGGGAGTAGAATCTTCGAAAAATGGAAGTTGAACATGATAAGACTTTTAATTAAGATGAGTGGTGGATGGTGTGTATGAATATTTGCTAACATTATTGTTTGAATATTGTTGACCCTATATTATTTGATATCGTTTGTTCTACAACCATTTTGCATTACAAAAAACATGTAGAATTATTTTCATTAGAGGAATTTTGAGGTTTAAAATGGGCCTCCTAAGGAAAATAATTAAAAAATAGTTGTGTAAAAGGAAAGAATGAAAACTGCATCATTTTATTGTATACTTGACTTATCTCCTTGTAGGGTTATTAAAATCTCAAGTATGTACACTTGTTGGATGCAAAATTATATTTTCCATCCAACAAGTACCCACTATGCATACTCTTGGGTAGATCCACGCCGAGAAAAGTTCAAAATACATGAAAAACCATGTTTGAAAACATGTTTTTTCATGTTTTTTGAAATTTTCTCGATGTGGATCTACTCAAGAGTATGCAGAATGGGTACTTGTTGGATGTGAAATCTAATTTTGCATTTAAGAAGTGTATACACTTGAAATTTGAGTAAACCTACAAGGAGATAAGTAAAAAAATATGACTAAAAAAGATAGTTTTCTTCTCTTCCCTACAAAAATATTCTCCCCTAGGGATGACATCATCATTTTGAATCCAATTGGTTCTCTTAAAGCTGATTTTGTGAGTATATTCTTCATTTTGAGGCTAATTTTTTACCTTAAAATTCCCCTAATGATTGCTCATTAATAGAATATATAAGAACATAATTGTCAAATAGCTACATGGGCATGTCCTCATATGTAGAGTATTATATGCATGGTTAAATATGTAGATCAATCTTGGAATATTAGGAATGAATGGTTTGTATGGTTATTAGGTGAAGTTTATATGGTTTCTTAGGGGTATTTGCAATTATTAAGTAAATGATACCATCATTGTTAAATATCCTAAATAATAATAATGTCATTAAGTAATATATATCTATATAGATATATAATTAAAGACATTAATATAATTGAGTGATTGATACATACCAAAATATTATTTGGTATGTAATCTTGTTTAATGAATGTGCATGGTTATTAGTTGCATGTAGGCAACTTGGTAGGGATAGGGAATTCCTAAAATTGAATTATAAAAATAAAAAATGGAGATAAAAGGGTAGAAACAAACTTGTTTGGGGGTTCTTATTATGATAGTCTAATTCTAAAAATCTATTTATATGATTTTCTTAAGAATGATAATTCTATAACCAACAATGTTAATTATGTTTTTCACTTGTCATGTATGTGTGGGGGTATTTCTATGATTGTAGAATGACCTTGTGATTGGTTCCCAATAGCTTTGAAAGTATTTAACTACCTTAAGAGGAGAAGGATACGTAATTTTTAAACCTTTACAATATAATACTGCATATAAATTCTTGATAAAAATAAAAAGGAAACAATGGCATTCACACACAGTACAAGAAAATCCTTAACCGAGAAAACCAACAAATGTTTAATGCCACGTCTCTAACTCTCATTGTATTAACCTCAACATTACAATGCAATATAAAGGATTATGTGGCATCCAAAACCTTGTTTCGTTAACCTATATCAGATTCATTAACCAAAATTAATTTGCAATGGATTGAAAACCCATTGGCCAAAAAACACCATAAAATAGGCAAAAACAACTCAATTTGTTTTCTGGATAGCTCGACCTCCAAACCCCCAAGCAAGAGGGACCTAACCAACCCATCTAATACAATGAAACACATGGGGCTAACCATGTAAAAAATATAACACTTTACCTAATATTCTCCCACTTTTTGTTTTCTATGCATATAAAGGGTTTGGGTTTTACAAGATCAATGTAAGGTAGCAATACCCATTGCTTCTCGGTACCAAGAAAACTTCTCAGTACTTCTAGTGACACCTCCTTGTCTTCAACGATGTCTGTCACAAAGTGGTAGTGAGTATAAATATGCTTTGTTTTAGAATGATAAGGTAGGGTTATTTACTAGAAATATTGCACTATGATTGCCACAATCTAGCCTTACAACTTGGACAAATCCAATACCTGAACATAATCTTTGTAACCATATAGCTTCTTCACTAGCATGAGTGGTTTCCATGCATTCAACTTTTGTAGTTGAGAGTGCAACTACATATTGTCTCCTTCTTATCTAATTGATTACTTCTCCAAATTGGTTAAACACATAACCACTTGTAGATCTTATGCTATTCATATCTCCATCCTAGTTTACATCAACAATTCGTGTACATCTAACAATGCCTGGTCCAATTGTTCATTAGCAGTAAATTACATAATGTAGTGCCATACAAATACCTGAAGACCCTCTTTATCACTATCTAATGCTTCTTCCCTAGTTTTGACATATGCCTACTCAAAACTCCCACTGCATGGGAAATGTCCAAACTGGTACATACCATTGCATACATCAAAATATTAACACTCGCATATATAATATGAGACATGTCCTCTGCCTCTTACTATGCCTTGGGACATTGATGTATAGATAAATTTACACTTACAGGAATAAGAACCTTGACCGGTTTGCATTCCTGCGTATTATTACTTTGGAACACTATCTCAACATATGTCCTCTAATTTAACCAAAGTTTCAAATTTTCCCAATCTCTTTTAGTTTCCTTTCCCAAAATAAATTTGCAACATTGTGATATGTCATATCAAATTTAGAAGTTAACTAAGTTTTGACATCTTTGATTATTTCCTTGTTGTTTCCAAATAGCAACATATCATCGACATATAAGAAAATTAAAATAAAATGTTCACCAACTAACTTGTAATACACAAAATGTCCATATTTTCTCCTTCAGAAACCAAGTTCCAATATATAAGTAGCAATCTTTGGAGACCACATCACTAGATATTTTTTGAACCCATACAATGGCTTTTTTAGCTTGCAAACTATCATGTTCTTTCCCTTCACTGCAAAACCTTCTAGTTATCTCGCGTAGCCTTCTTCTTCAAGATCCACATATAGTATTTCTATCTTCACATCCATTTTCTTTACTTTAAGATGAAATTAGTAGCAATAGAAAAAGAAATATTCTAAAAGAATTAATTTAGCAATATAAGAAATAATTTCATCAAGACCAATTTCCTCTACTTGGGAATATCCCTTTGCTACCAAGAAAATTTTGTGCTTCTCCACTTTACCTTTTTCTCCCAACTTCTTCTTAAACATGCATTTTCTAACTCCCATTTTTCTTACAATAGGTAATTCAACTAGATCCCAAGCCTCATTCTTATTTAAGGCAATCATTTCTTCAACCACAGTCTTCTTCCAAGGTTCTACATCCTTTGAATCCACCACCTCCTTAATAGTTTTGGAATCATTATCAGTAATAGATAAAGAAAAAATAGAACGAATCTAGTGGAGTATAGCTTTCTAGTTGCAACCTTCTTTCTCAAACCAATCTCCTCTATAGTAGAGTATGAGGTTCTTCTTCTTATTCATGTTATTTTATTGAGTTAGATTATTCATGTTCAACTCAAACTTTATTATCTCTGGCTTTGTTTCCATTGGTAGGACTTCCTATTTGAGAAGATATTTAATCTCTTTAAAACAACATCCCAATTGTAAACTATCATTAAAGAAATTTTTAGTCTAAAAGTGCCCATTAAATTTTCATGTACATAATATGTTAACCACTCAAAATCCATTAAATTTAAAAAAGGTACATTTAAATATTTTGGAGGGAAAATAAATACAAAATTAAAAAAATAAAAATAAAAATAAAAAATTTTTAATTGTTAATTTGTTGCTTTATTCATTACGAGTTTACGTCAGACTTTCAATTATTAAACACTCGAATGGAAAGAATTAAATTTTGCATCCAACAAGTACCCATATATGCATACTTTTGAGTGAACCCACATTGATAAAATGTAAGATACATTAAAAAATCGTGTTGAACACGTTTTTTAATGTATCTTACATTTTATCAATGTGGGTCTTCTCAAAAGTATGCATAATGGGTACTCGTTGGATGTGTAATTTAGTTCCACATCCAACGAGTGTCTACACTTGAAATTTTAGTAAACCTATAAGGAGACAAGCCAAAAATACAATGAAAAAATAGTTTTTTTTTTCCCTCCAAAATTCATATCTCTTATTTTATTATTTTTCCTTAGGAGGCCACCTTTAGGATGCAATTTCCTCTAATTCTTCTTAGTCATTGGGTACCAAAGTTGATAACATTTTATACCATCTTTATAACCAATAAAGATGCATTTTTCAGCTTTATTATATATTTTATGTTGAAAATGCAAAAAGAAAATCCTAATTTAATTTTGTCCTTGAATTAAATTAGGAATAAAATTGTGATTCCACATCACAAGACAACTTGTACAAATTAATTAAGTTAATTTGACTTAGTTGGCTCAGTTAATTCGAGTTGAGGATTTAACTAGAGTCATGTAGAGTGTCTCCTACATAATAAGAGCATTGGTTGAGTTTATTTTGAGTGGTAATTAATTAATTAATTCAGTTTAACTGAGTTAAAAGAAGTTAAACTAGTTCCAACTGATGGAGGAATGGATTGTTGCTTCATGTGTTCAACCAGTTAAATGATGATTCGCTCATAAATAACTCATGCATTTCGCTCATAAATAACTCATGCATGTCAGATCTAAGAGTTACCCAGTTGAGCTTGGAGTTCAGGGATAGTGTACTATCAGTTGTATAATCATTTGAATTGTACAAGTGGTGCATGCAGTCAAAGGAATGCTTATGCGGATTGCGTAATTCCAATTGAGGAATTTCCCTAATTAATAAGGTTAATTCCAAAGGAAAAAATGCAAGGAATTAGGGACTAGGGCAAGTAGAAAATTGGTTTAAGTATTGGCTTATGCTTGTCTAGGAAGTTGTAAGACGGATAGAGATAGTGCAGAGGTTGCTCAGACTTGAGAAAAACATTGTAATATTCTCATATTTTCTTAATAATGCAATATACAAATAGCAGGGGTTTTTAGTTGTGGCTTTCCCCAGGAAATCATTGTGTAATGTGTTGATTGAATTTTTTCTCTTGTATGTTTCATGGTTTTGTGATTGTTTAATTGTTTCCATTGATGAGTAAAGTAGATTCAAGTCTATTGTTTTAATAAATTAAAACTAGCAATTTGAATCTACAAGGAATTTCTACATGGTATCGGGGTAGAAATCACTCTAGAAGAGGAGAATACAAGTTTGTCTTTTGCAGGTGAAATCGAATTTGCAGTATCATTCTTTAGAGTCAATAGGGTGTTGTTCGACGAATTGAGACTCGAATATTCCCTTAATGGTAGTTCGAACTATATTTCTTGAAAGGACAGGATGGACGTAGTGTTGGAACACAACAAGCTTAAGGAATTCATAGACAAAGATATTCCTAAGCCTCTAGCAACTGATGCTCAATATCTGGCAGAGTGGAGAAAATGTGATACAAAGGTGAGAAGGATCATACTACAAGGACTTCGAGATCATATTGTCTCGAACCTCCATGGGAAGGAGACTCCATATGCAATGTGGACGACCTTGACATACCTGTTTCAGAACAACAGTGACCATTAGAAGCTGGCACTGAAGGACAAGCTCAGGAAAATAAAGATGGAGAAGGGCGACACAATACCAAAGTACTTAACCAAGTTCACCCAATGTCAGTATGAGCTTGGAAGTTTTGATGTTACTTTTGCCAAAGATGATCTAGTCAGAATAGCACTTCTATGCCTTCCTAAGAGTTGACACAACTACCAAGATTCAGTAAATGGGAGGGAGAATCGACTAGAGCGGGAGCGTTTGTGGTCCGGCTTGGTGCAAGAAGATATGGTGGAACACCATAGATGGATCCTCATCCAAGCATGATAATGAGGAGAATTACACCTTAGATGGAAAGGCAAAGAAAGGGAAAGGGGAGTCATCCCATTCCAAAGCATATTCTAATTAGGGAGGCAAGAAGGACTTGTCGAAGATTAAATTTTTTCATTTTCATGAGCTAGGACACTATGCCACAAAGTGTCCATACAATAAGGTCGACAAGAAGCCCTCAAGAGGAGCAGAAGGTGAAGCTCTTGTTTCAAAATTCAAGTTGGATTTCACCCTCATCGCTTGCATGGTAACATCGGTGATGGGTAGTGTGTGGTATCTGGATAGTGGAGCCTCATTCCATATGACCAGGAACAAAGAATTTTCAGCGACTTGGAGGAGAAGGACCTCCAGATGCACATCGAAATGGGAGATGATGGAATGTATAGTGCGATCAACATTGGTACTATTACTTTTCAGAGGGAGTCTGGTTCTCCTCTCACATTAAAAGATGCCAATTATGTTTCGGGTCTAAAGAATAATTTAGTTTCAATTACTATGTTGGAGGACCATGGCTATGATGTGATATTTAGTAAAGGAAAGGATTTCCTTTGTCACATGGCCTTAGTACAAGTGAAGTAGATCAGGGTTCAGGTGAAGAACCTCTACAAATTGGATGTAGAAGATTGTGTTTCTTTGAACACAAAAGAAGAGACGGTGCAGAGCCAAGATATCGATGAGTTTTGTCATAGAATATTGGGCTACTTGCACCACGAAGCTTTGAAGATCATGCAACATATTTCTACAGGACCTCCCAAGGGTGCACTAGAGTAGAGAGATACATGCAAAGGGTGTACATTGTGGAAGTACAACAAATCCACCTTTCATGATAAGGGCAGTTGAGTGCAAGCGATCCTTGAAAGAGTTCACTCAGATGTGTGTGGACCATTCTCGAAAGCCTCCACTATCAAGCACAGGTATTATGTAATATTTTGAGATGATTTCTCACGTAAGTGTTGGATTTTTTTCATGCAGAAGAAAGATCATATGTTCTCTAAATTTTGTGAATTTAAAGCATTTGTTGAGAAAGACACTAGCAGGAAAGTGAAGGTTCTCAGAAGCGATAACTGTGGAGAGTATGTGTCGAATGAATTCAATAACTTATGTGCATCGAAAGGAATTCAACGCGAATTAATTGTTGAAGAAAATGTAACTAGGCTAAGTCTTCATAAATGTAATTTTGATATTTGTATTTATTCAAGAAAAGAGAAATTATTTTGATATTATTTGTCGATGAGTTTCTTACTCATTGAAAATAGGTCAGGCACATTTTAAAGTGTTTCTAGAGAGTCAAAGTCAAAATGTAATTATGATGAGACCCTTTGAGGGCATCTAACATCATGTATGTCAATTTACAAGGTCATGGGAACACCTCCAAGTCAAGTCAAATCCTCTCCTAGCTTTAATGAAGTCTCCAAGCAGCCAAATAATGAATAAAAGATGAATTGTGATGAAACAGTCAAGTCCACCTGAAAAGGAGGGACATACCTCTATTTATAGAGGTTGTCCACTCCTCATACAACACATTCATTCAAGCTCTGAAATCAGCGAAGAGATAAGCTGAGAAAGGAAGTTAAAGGGAAGTCTATAGGGTCTCCAAGGACAACAAGGAAGAAGGGTATACAACTGAAGTTAAGGAGACCATTTCTTTGGCATCTATAGCCACACGTGTGAGGATAAGGAAGTTTTCCTACAGTTATGATGGCAATCACTAACAGCTCACCATATCTCATTGTTTAGGGTTCAAACCAAGCATACAAGACCACTCTCTCAAGCGAAGAATCAAGGAAAATACAGTGAAGATAAGGGGATTGTTTTATGGTTTTTGTCCACACATGCGAAGATTTCAGCAATGTACTTTTTGTGGATTTGACAGCAATTGAAGGTAGCACATTTAGAAGCCTCATTCAGATGTGTAACTCGGTCTACAAGGTCTCCTAAGGAAAGAAAAGAAGGTTATCTCTAAAGCAAAGTAAAGAAGCCCTAATTTTCTAGGGTTTCTCCTAAAAAGAAGAGAGTCTAACTTAGACAAGCAATAGAAGAAGGACGATGTGCTAAGGAGCAAAGTGTCGGAAGAAAGAGGTCCATGTGTCGGAAGTTATAGTGCAAAAAGAGGAAGGATTTGACTTATGCTTGGAGGACATCCTAGTCAAGGGTCTAGGTTTTGGCAGTTGTTCAAATAAGAAGCTTCAATAAGAGAAAACTTACCAAGGGTTTTCCTCTCAAGAGTGGAGACATTTTGTCCCTAGCAGAGAGCCAAACTTTGTATTCTTGTTATTTTGTTTTAGTAGCAGTTTTATGAAACACACACACTAATAAGAAGAAGAAAATAAAGTGCATCACAAATTATTATCAAGTGCGAATAATGTTAATAAACACCATTTCCCTCCATTATTCAACATTAATAACACCCCATAAGCCACGACAGAATGGGGTGGCTGAAAGGAAGAACAAAAGTATTGTGGGAGCTGCACGGGAAATGTTACATGATCAGGGCCTATCATTGCACTTATGGGTTGAAGCATGCAACATAGTTGTATATGTACAGAACAAGAATCCTCATCGGATTCTCAAGATGAGTACCCCAGAAGAATCTTTTTTAGGTAAGAAACCATATGTGGCACACTTCAGGACCTTTTGTTCATTATTTTACTGTCATGTTACCAAGGATGTAAGGAAAAAAGCTAGAACTAACAACTGAGTTGGGCATATTTGTGGGTGTTATAGACTATTTTGTCTCATCTAATCAATCAGCCTCCTAATGGGATCAATCAACATTCTATTCCCCCTTTACATCATCATTGCACAAATCCATATTCATAACTCTCTCATTCCCCACATATTTTGCCTTGAACTACATCATTTGAGCCAATTTTAGGACCAATGCACCCTGCCCTCTTGTTGGAAAATGTTGACTTATAAGTTGCTCCATTGTGGCCTACATTGATCACCTACATGTTGCCCTCTTTGCACCTGCATTAGTTCTAGAAATCTTGGAAAAAGAGAGAGAATCTCGAAGCCTCCATTTCTAGAAGCTTCCAGGATTTATTGTAACTATTTACCTCAGATAAAACACTTGAATCTTATCCTATCCTCCCTTGGGGTTTCCATCCCTTATTCTTAGATCTCATCCTCCCATCAATAGTGGATCTCAATCCCAAGATTGGTAAAAGGATAAGAACTCCCAACTTACCTCACTCCTTTATATATTTACAGCCTTCCATATGCAAGGGGTTGGATTTTGGAGAGTGATTCTACCCTTATGTTGATGTAGTGAGAGTTATCCTTTCATGCATTTAGGGTGATTAGAGGTACACTTTGTGACAAAGGAAGGACAAGTCAACAACTTGGAGGAGCACTTATACGGGATCGACACCTATTTATGGTTGTAACTCAATCCATTTATATCAATACAAAGAGTTATTTTGATTTCCTATATGTGATGTCGTTATTTCATGTATTTCAATACCATGTTGATATTTTGAATGAAGTAAATAGATGATGCTACATAGACCTCGTAGTTTCTTGTCTTGTGTTGTCTGGTTGTGCGGGTTCTAATTTTGGCAACTGGAGATAGGATTGGAGCATTCAAGCCAAAGGAGTGAAACATATGACAGATTCCAAGTAGGTTTCTTCCCCTCATCTACTTACTTTAAGGAAAACATTGGGTCCTTTGTGATTTTTTTTTTCTAGGTTAGCCACCAAACCTAGGGGAGACATTTATGTCTGTAGTCATAAATCTTGTATAACAAATTGGTGACTCCACTGGGGAACGATGTATGCCCTTGGTGGTTTCTTTATCCATTTTTTTTATTTACCTCTATCATAGACCTTTGTTGTTTTAACCAGCTAAGAAAAAAACCTGGGAAGTGATTGCCTTGAGTCTTGTTTGCAATTTTTGTGTCGGAATCCTCTTTCCCTGGACTAACACACCTCTGGTTTGTTAACAAAGCGTTTCACCTCACATGGGCCTTCTCTATGCCTGCGTTGCACCTCACCTGGGCCCTCTCTGTGCCTGCCTTACAGAGCACTGGTGCCTCTTCTACACCTGCATTGACCCCTGTTCTTGTATAAATTTTGCCTTGTTTGCTCAACGTTGATTTGATCAGCCTACTTCCAGCTGACCCTCCTTGAGTCTTGAGTGTCTTGTGGTATCTTTAGAGCCTCCATTTGTTTTCCATTCGTGTTTTATTTCCTTTGGTAAGAATTGGTTTCAATTTTTATCTTTTCTTATCATTAGATCGCTTACAAACTTGTTTCATTTGATCATTAATCGCTTCGAATAATTGTTGTTCTAGTCCTCATTCTAAAAAGTACATAATAAGTTATTAGACATTTGCATCTTAGTTTTCCTCATTTTGAAAATTAAGGGTGGTGAAAAGAAAAAGTCTTGCATTGACATTTATGGTTTTGTATTCGTGTTTTATTTCCTTTGGTAAGAATTGGTTTCAATTTTTATCTTTTCTTATCATTAGATCGCTTACAAACTTGTTTCATTTGATCATTAATCGCTTCGAATAATTGTTGTTCTAGTCCTCATTCTAAAAAGTACATAATAAGTTATTAGACATTTGCATCTTAGTTTTCCTCATTTTGAAAATTAAGGGTGGTGAAAAGAAAAAGTCTTGCATTGACATTTATGGTTTTGTATCTATATTGATTTAGGAACAGTTGCATGAAAATGGAATTGCATTGAGCATCTTGTTTGTTGCATTTTCTATGATGCATATTGTTTGTCTCTTCCCTTCCTTAGTTAGATTTTCATTGAGGAGAAAGATTCCATTTCCTCATGCTAGATTTTCATTTTAGGGAATTTATGTGAATTCGTGGTGAGCCATCAAATTGAAACTTAATTCAAGATCAACTTAAAATTTCTTGAATCAACCTAATTAGAATTTGTAATATTAACAAAAACACATAGAGGTCTAGGCTAGAGACGTGTTCCAACGTCATTAAACGTAGGAGTTGTCATTGTTTTCCAATGTTGCATCTCGGGGGTGAAATCTCGTTCCACGTATGTGAGTGTATAGGATCATACTCCATGTACCTTCGGGTATATTGGTGTCGCTCCACGCACGTAAAGTGTATGGGAACGCTCTCATCGAACAATTATGCATTAGACATCACTACTACGGACTACACTCCCATGTATCATCGTGTATATTTTTGGATTCCCCAATAGGTTGTTATCCATCCATAGGTAACTGAGTTTTTCACCTTGTAAACGTGATACACTAAACACAACATTCGGGGAGATTGGTTGTCGTACGTCAAGTCCTTGGTTCATCAAGGTGTATATTGCAGTTCTTGGTTGCTTGGTAATCCTTTATGCCTAGATTACCCTCTTTTTGATTTATTGTTTTTTTTGTTAATAAAATTTACTATCCAATGGGGAACAACAAGATCCCCCACTTCGTCATTCATGTAGAATGAAAAATAAGCCTCCTCTTCCACCAAAGGCTACTCCTGGCCATCGTCAGAAGCATAAAAGAACGCAAAATACTGAATCGGGAACTCAGGAACTATTTATGGTCCTGCTTCTGAATCTGATCAACCAGAATCATATGTCCCCTTGAGTACCGAACCCGAGATTACATATGCTGAAACTGAAACAACCGATACTGAATTACCTGAAACTTTGTTCCTTGAGGCTATACAATCTGACCTTCCTGAATCGGAAACTTTATTTACCTAGGTCGTTGAACCTAAGGAGCCTCAGTCATCTTTACATGTTACTTCAGGTATTTCATCCTCTCTTCCGTTATCTCAAACAGATCCGCCTACTATATATCTCGGCCCTGATGGTGAATCGCTTCCACCTGGACTTGTGAGTATCGAGGAGATCCCGCAAGAAGAGCCTTGTCCTTCTACTCATTTGGAGGGACTTTTCCTTTATCCAACCCATCCTCTTCTTCCTCCTCCACCTCTTGAACAAACTCCTTTGCCTGGTTCTTTTGACTTACCCACTAATTTGACGCTGCAATCCACCTTAGGATTATTGACCATGACTGGAACCAATATGGCTTCTCAGCCTGCATCTACCACTATGGTTGAGACTTCAAATGTCACTTCCACATCTATGTTTTCGACTTCACCAGAGGCACATCTGTATGGTGGCCCGTCTGTCCCACTAGGTTATCAGTCCTTCTCTGGTTCATCTTCCAGTTTATGGACATCCCCCATGTCATCCACTTTGGGAATTCCATCTAGCGCTACTCTTATGAGTGTCACACAACCCGCTCCTTCTCCTCCTACTATGCCAACACTTGAATAGCAAGTTGGCCCTTATGTTACTGGGCAAGGTCTTCTTCAACAACCTAACTATCCTTATATTGGGTACCCTACGCAAGGGGGGAAGTTGCCTCCATCATCCCCTCCTCCTTTTGCAAGGGGGAAATCTGTTGTCGGTATACCTCAATTGGTAGCCAACATTATTATAGTCCTCTTTATCCTAGGATGGTTTCTAGTGTTTGGCAACCTATTTTTCTCATTCAACCAGGTTCGATGTTGGCTTCATTGTTTGTTTCCCAACCTATGTCATCATCTGAAGATCCTACTCTTCAATATGTACCTCGAAAAGTTTAAATTCATGTAACTCAACATGTACAGGTTGCGATCACATCTCAACTCGTTCCTTCAATAGCTGGTACCTCTTAGGTTCCACTTACTTAGCCTTTACAAGTTCCTTTACAATCTCAATCACTTGCACAAGGTATTCTTCAAATTCCAGTAGGAAAAATTGTATATTGCATGGCACAACATCATTTGAACACTCTTTATCATGGGACAATGCAAATCCCCATCGAGAAACAGTATAGGCCTTATCATGGTATCCCTCAGGTGCCTTTTCAAGGCCGGTAAATTCATGGTTATCCTGGGGCTAGTCAATAAGATCGTTTGTATTTTGGCTGTCAGAATCCTCCTTATTATGGTAACCAGGTTCCTTATTACCAGAACCCTCCTTATTCTGGTAACCAAGTTCCTTATTACTGAACCCTCCTTAATCAGGAATGCAAATGCTTGTTGCTTAGGCTATTCCTTCATACCCTAGTCATCCTCCACTGGACTTTAATCAATAGTTGCCTTTTGTGGCCACTCTCGAGTTGTCATATTTGACTCGGGTCACCAATGACCCCATCACTCATTTGCCTTGGTGGCCGATTATTCCTACTAAATTTCCTTCCGACATCACTAAATTCAATGGGAATCCAGGAGAAGACTCGTCGATGCATGTCATGACGTATCATATGTGGTGTTCATCAAACTCCCTTAATGATGATTCTATTCAACTCTGTCTTTTCCAAAGAACACTTATAGGTACTGCTGCTAAATGGTATATTGAGTTATCCAGAGCTTCATTCCATGATTTCAGTACCTTAGCCACAAACTTCTTCACGCATTTCAAGTTTCCTATCAGATACGAATTGGAACAGAACTATTAACCAGTGTTCCACCAAGGTTCCGGGACGAGGGGGCGAGGGAGCGAGGGGGCGCGGGAGCGGCCTATGCAAAAGCTCCCTACCATTTTTAGGAATGTGGGGTGGTTCAGGGTCTTAAAATTTATAAATATAAAATATAATTTATTAATTGAGTCCACTATGACAATTTGCCAATTTGGTTTGAATTGAAAAGCTGCAAACCATGATCATTGATATGAATATCATTTGACATTTGAATATCATTTGACATTTGAATATCAATAAAACCAAAGTTTCTGTTTTTTTGTATTGTGTGGAAATCAACATCTTCATAAGTTTGCAGGTTGTGTAAAAGACTATATAATGGAGTATTGGGATAAGCTCTAAGACAGGCGAGAAACAATGTTTCATATTTAGATGGATAAACTTCATCCAAACCTTTGTGTTATATAATATATTTGAAAGTTGAAACGGTTCATATATCTTAGAGCCGCAATCATGTTTTTATAAAAGCTTCTAGCTTAATTGGCATCAGTATGAGCATTGTCATATACATTATTAGCAATATTTCTCAATCATACTGAAGTTGACTGGGCAAGGTGTAGAAGGGCATTTATGATTTAACCATGGAAAAACATTGTAATTTAACTCTAACTACACCAACAGTACACACGCATCACAAAAGCAAACCGATTTCAATTTTCAGAGCTACTTCACAGCAATAAATTTTATATTGATATTAGTTAGGCAGGCTGTAGATTTTCAACTGATAATATTAATATATGAATAGCGGCTAGCCTATTTGGTTGACAGTGGACACTGCTCTAAGACAGACACTCTGATGATTGCCCAAACTTCATTCACACGCCCACTGATTCAGAAAGGGTTGATGTACTGTGCAATGATAAATCATAAAAACTGCATAATATATGTAAAATCGAGACAAGGCCGTCATATGAAAACTGGTGTGGCCGTAGACAAGGCCGTCCGACGTCATATGAAACCCTGCATAATATATTTAAATTTTTTAATTAATAACTGAAACATGGAAACCTGGTTTCTTTCGAGACCATGGTGACTCTACGGGAGAACTGATGGTTGGAAGTTATGATAGCATTGTCGCTTAAAAAAAAGTTAAAACAGTCGTCAAGACACACCAAACAATGCGCACTATTGATATGTTGGAGACTTATAAGTTATACTGTTATATCACTTATTGAACTGTTAGTCTATTACTAACCTGTTTAGCTGTAGCAGTCCGATCCTCAACACGCAGCGCTGCTCAGGGAGGTGTTGCTCGCACGATGCTCGATGGGCGTTGCTGCTTCTAGGACGCTCGACCAGAGAGAGGGAGGAGTTCTGGAATGATGAATCAGAAATCCAAACAGTGAAATAGTGAGTGGAGCACTCAGCAAACTTGCAAAGGCTGTGAGTGTGTTGTTCATGGCTTGGTTGCCATTTTTATAACATAAAACCGCCATTTTCCAAAACGCTAAACGTTAACTAACTCTAAAATAAAGATTAAATTCAGCGTTTAATTAATTTAAATGGTTTTTAATGTGCCACGTCCCCCCTCGCCCCCTTCACGGCCCCCCTTGGCCCCCTCACGCCCCCCTCGCCCCCTTCACGTCCCCCCACGTTCCCCTTTTTAGGAAACCCCCCTCGTCCCCCTCGCCCCCTCACGTCCCCCCACGTCCCCCTTTTAGGAAACGCCCCCTCAGGGAAGGGAAACGCCCCCTGGCACGTCCCCCTAAGTTTCCTCATTTTTGGGAGCGTGGGGAAACGTCCCCTTCTAGTCCCCAAGTCCCCGGAGCGCGGGGGAGCGAGGAAACTAGACCCCTAGGGGGGGGGCGAGTCCCCGTGGAACACTGCTATTAACCAATTTCAAACAATCAGATTCCACTCATATTTCATATCAAATCATGAGTGGAGGCATCACCGCCAGTTGGTCAAAACTTATGTTCTCAATCAATTGCTCGTTGAATGGTTCACAAAATATTTGTTGGCACCTATAACAAAATATGTGACCAAAGGTGGAGTCGTGATTGAAAAGAAAGTAATTGCTCGTGTGCTATATTTGGATTTGGTTTATACCCAATCTGGCACACTCTATGATAAGATACCAAATGCTCAAATACCTTCGAATACTATTCCTCCTCTTATGACCGGTAAAGAATCTCATGTTGCTAATGGAATTATTGGTTCAACCAACATGCAGATGGTGAGTAAGCCATCTGGTATTGCTCCACCTACATTTACTCAAAACCCTCAATTCCACCCTTCAACGGCTTTTGCTTCCGAGATAAATGTCGTTTCATCTTATAAAGGCATCTCTCAACAACAACATGGAAGCAAGAAGAAAGGAAAAGGTAAGAACAATAAATATCCCTCTCCGCGGGATAAACAAACAAATTAGTCTTCTAATGAGAAACAAAAGCCTCGATATCGATTTGCAACGAGGATCACTTTACACGTGATTTTCCTCACCGCGCTGAAGTGAATCGATTTCTTAAGTCCTCCACTTATCCTACAGTGTTGACCAACCCTTCCTCTAACACGGTTTTGATTCTTTCCTCTTCAAAGCCGAGATCTAATTTTTTGGTAGCTACTCGGAACAATGATTGTGGTAATTCGAATATACTAAATGGTCAGGCTATTGATCAAACTGCCAATTCGGCACCATCCTTTTTAGATCCCACTTCGTCATCGATTCCTACTGAATTGACTATTAAACCTCCAAAGGGTGTTATTCATAAGTCATCTTTCAACCCTCATGCAAGAGTCGCTCATAATTATAATGTAGTTGAATACTTGGCTCAATCTCCATCGGCTATGTTGACTCTTGAGGTGTTCCAAAACTGCTCTACCCAAAAGAGGGCTTTACTTTCAACTATCGGATGTGTGGATCCATCGAATTCCTAAATTGTTGTTTTCTCTCATGAAAACTATACCCCTCGGCTTCCATTTGAGTTAGATTTTATAATCCAAGTTGTCATCTGTGGTAATAATATTCATCATTCTATCGTGGATGAGGGAGCCTCGACTTGTATTATGTCCATGTCTTGCTGGAAGGTGATTGGTTCTCCTCAACCGATTTATTCACCTACTACATTGAAATCCTTTGACGGGATAACATATAAACCTTGTGGGATTTTGAACTCCCTACAAGTTGTTGAATTAAGGGGCAAAAATGTGTCCATAGAAGTCGAATTTATTGACGAACCTCTCGATTACAATCTTCTATTAGGACATATATGGGTTTATACCATGGTTGTTATCGTTTTGACTTACTTACATATGATTTCCTTTCTTCATAAAGGCAAGATTGTATCCATAGACCAACTCACATTTTTCACCTCTGATTTACATGTTACTGGAAGTGTCCCTCTTATAGGGGAAACCCTACATTCATATCAGCATGTCGGAGTTAGATTGTTGAAAGATTCTTCACTTATGGGGACTTTTTCACTCCCTCCTTTCCTTCCCAATAACTCATCTTTGGTGGCCTATATCAACAAGGTATCCTCTTCTACTATCCTATCAAATCCGAGGATTATACCAGACGAAACTGACTTCCAAAGTTTTGGCGACAGAATGTCGCTAAGCCCCATTGAGCTAGATTACGTAGCCATTTATTCAACAAGTGTGGTTTCCTATTTTGATTCACTTAATTAAGTAGACAGATCATTGGACTATGGTACGTCTTCCAATTATTTCTCTCGTGTATTACCCACCAATGAAATCATCATGGAAATCATGATGTCAGATGATGCACTGTGGGACGAACATCACCATTGTTCCTCCTTACCTGATTCCATTGAGGATAGTCTCAGTGATGTATACTCGCCCAATTCTATCGAACTTTGTTTGCATCATGTTATCGTTATTGGTCCCTTTACGAAATGGGGTATCGACTTCATGACATGTAAACCTCACTCAGTCAAGGGGCATGGTTATATTATTGTCATTGTTGACTATTTTATTAAGTGTGATGAGGTGATGCCCACATTTAACAACACCGGCGAAACCGCTCCATACTTCTTTTTCAACCACGTCATCTCACAGTTTGGTGTTCCACAAGCAATAGTTACGAATCACTAAAAAGATTACCAAAATCATATGATGACCGAACTAACTGCTAAGTTGGGAATTTCCCATGAAATTTCCACTCCCTACTATCCTCAGTCTAATGGACAGGTTGAAGCTATCAACAAAGTTCTTAAGACAATGCTTCAACGCATGGTAGGGGTCCACAAATCAAACTAGCATTTTCTCATTGACACTGCTTTGTGGGCATATCGAACCTTAATCAGGACGGCTACTGGATTCACACCCTTTCAATTGGTGTATGGTTTGGAAGTTATCCTCCCAATTGAATGCAAAATTCCATCGAACTTCTTCCTGCCACTTCCGTAGAGGAGGAGTGTCTTTTACATCTGACTCATTTAGATGAAACCTGACACGATGTTTCTATAGCTAACAAAGCTCATAAAAGATGCATCAAGGTGCAGTTTGACAAGAGTTTCAAGCTTCTGTCTTCTCGGAAGGAGACCTTTGCTTGCTATATAACCAAGATTCTGACAAGTTAGGTTTAGGGAAGTTTCAACCCATGTGGTTAGGTCCATACATTTTCAAGAGAGTCCTTGCAAAAGGGGCCTATGAGTTAGTGGATCTTGATGGAGTTCCCTTGGCTTAGCCTAGAAATGCGTTGTACCTCAAAAAATACTATGATTGATTTCAAGTGTAGTTTTCACTGTGTACACACTGTTTATAGGTGTGTTGAGTGTGTTTGCAGTGTGTCTTTTCATAGTTTTACACGGTTTTGTTGATTCTCGTTTATGTTTGGTTTGCAGATATGGTATCTCTTGAAAATTTCATAGGTTATGCTAATAGTGCCAATCGTAGTACTCGGAACCTATCTTCTGCAGCATGGGCTAACTTTGCTCCAAATGGCGTGTTAGTGAGTCTGCAAGGGATTTGTATTGGTCGTTCCACTAACAACATTGTTGAGTATATCGCAGTGGTCAAGCTACTGTCTGATGCTATTGCACATGGTATCCGTCGTTTCATTGTCAGACTTGACTCACATCTTGTAGCACTACAACTTGCCGGTATCTATTCAGTTAGAAGTCCCACCATCTTACACATGGTTTTAAGAGTACGACTTCTAGAAAAACATTTCGATTTCATACAATGTGAACACATTTCTAAAAATTAAATACATTGACAAATGCCCTAGCTAATCATGTTTTAGATAGACATTTGCGACGAATGTAATTAATTTTCAATTCACATCACATCATATTGAAAATACAATAGAAACCCCAAAACACTGAAAAATATTATATATATATATATATATATGTTTGATTTTACACAAATTTGTGCCCAAGACACATATGGCATACATCGCCCATATAAAAAAATACATGCAATGATCCAAGTAGACATAATCAATGGTGTTCGTGATAGAATGACAGTGCACGAGCTATTTTTGCGAAGTAGTTGACCGATACGACTAGGCAATCTTATGGTGTATTTTTGAAGTCATAGTGGAAGTTGCGGTATCATCAAATCCATGTGGTGGTCGGCCTCTGATAGGACCTCTGCTACATCTGGATCTCGTAACATATCCCGTCCCACTGCAATGACCCATGTTGGCTCTACTGCGTCCTCCTGTTTTCATTCCTCTACACAACGGAGATATGAAGTACCAATAGGTCGAACCAGTCCCACAGTTGCATGAAACATCAATAGAATGGTCTCGGAAACATTAAAAAACACAAAAAATAAATGTAAAACTCTCAAAACTTAAAAGGTAGAAATCTCTTACGTGCAGCACCCCATTCCTCACCCTCAGAAGCACGAGCTCAGGGTCATCACAAAAATCCATGTTTGCGTAAGAATAGTCAGTAATCATGATAAATTATTTGTGCAACCATCCAAAGAAGGTTGGTGAGTAGCTAATCGCCGACAACCCTGCATGTTGGGACATGTGATCTATCTACCTACTCATCCTCAGCACCCTTGGGGATCGATAGGTTTGTTCTTCCAAACCTCCAACGTCTACAATATAATGGATTTCATCGTTGTTTATATTAGATAGCAATGGAGACATGTTAGCTTTCTTCTTTAGTATTGGTAACAATGTTTTGATTCATACACATTATGGCTTTTCCTAACCACTAAGCTAGGGTCAGTTGGCTTGGCAATGTTAATTCGTCAATAATGCTTCCCATTGCTTGAGAACCTTTGATCCTATTCAATTTCGTAATGTCGTTTTAATTATTATTTATAGAATTTGTATGTGGTTTGCGTGATGCAACAACTTTCATATTCTCGTGTTGTGCCATTATCTTCTTAAGTAGCATTGACATGTTCATCATCATCACCTAATGGATGGAAGTGTCCTTGAGAAAGGGTCAATATGATCACCACAACTTTTGCATCTTTCTCAACACATATTTCAAATGCTTGGATGCAAGCCATATATTTAATAAGAGTTTAATCGCAAAATCTGAATTTGCTTAAATCCAATGTTGATATTAGAGTGTAAAATCCCTTTGAAAAGCTCTACTAGCAAGTTCAACTAGTCCAAACCTTTTTACCTCTATCATTACATTCTTCACTATCCAATTTTCTCTCTCAAACCTAAAATAATTGTTAAAAGGCCCAAACACACCCACATCTAAGGGTTGCAACATTTGAGTGGTATGTGTAGGCCAAGTCAACAAGTATATGCATCCATTTTTGTTCCCTTCATGGTTTGTAAAGCTATGCAGTTGCCATGGCTATCCAAAATCAACAAGTCTATATTCATAGGTTAGACAACACCACATCTAGAAGGAAAAAAATGATAAAACAAATTCATAAGTAATTCTATAATCATCCATGCATTGGGTTACGTAGCCATGCACACTCCTAGCTCACAATTTTGATATAGATCTTCACTTTTCCCCTTCAACAAATAGAATCCATGGATTGGTATTTCAGATGCATTTACACAACACAATATAGTTATCTGCTCTTTGTGCTTAAGGAACACTTTCAGCACACTCCTATACCCTCACTTGTAAATTACCTACATGCCACAATTCCTTTTGATAGGATAACCAACCTCATTATAGTTCCATATGTTTTGTGGACTCTATGAATGTTCCTCGTATGGCTTCGATAGAACATCATTAATTTTGGTTACAATTGTAAGACATAAATTCAAAGTTTCATCTCCATCTAGGCCCTCAATGGTTATAATGTAAGCTCTAAATGTTCTTTCTTGCACTTGCTCACCATGATTTCCTAAGAGATCCATTTTTGAATGGATTCAACCTTCACTGACAAATTTGAGCATTGTTGGCCTTTAGTTTGCATTTCCACAAACACAATGTAGTTATCCACTCTCTACGCTTAGGAAACACTTTCCGCACACTCCTCTAAGCCCGCCCTCGGCAATTACCTACACACCACAATTCCTTCTAACACTTTAACCAATCTCATTATAATTCCATATGTTTTGTGGACTTTATGAATGTTTCCTGTATGCCTTCCACATATTGTCATTAATTGTCGTTAAATTGTAAGGCATAAATTCGAAGTTTCATCTCTATCTAGGCCTTCAATGGTTCACAATACAAGCTCTAAACTGTCTTTTGCACTTGCTCACCATGATTTCCTCAGAAATATTTGTGAATGGATTCAACCTTCACTTGACAAATTTGAGAATATTGACCAATAATTGTTTTGACTCCAACCCATGGCCTATTTCAACTATTTCATTATACCAAAACAACTACTTTCCTCTTGTTTCATTAACATTGTAATGGGACATTGGGGTCATTTGATCAAAAATGCAATGACATTATCGTAATTTTATATTTTTTTCATCATTGCCCTTGCCAATTATTCATTAAATTCATTGTCATTTATTGTCCTCACTATATTCTCTTTTTGCCTACTATCAAATAACATTGACTTTTTTCTTGAACTTGCACATAATCAATGGGGTGATGCACTCAGCATCTGCCTGCATCATTATGCTCTTCAACATATGCATGATTGTGAATTTCAACATCATTCTGATTTAGATCCTCACCTGACACAAAAATGTTGTCATGGATACTCCTTGTCACTTGCTTTTTTCCCACCTCTTACCAGCCACACCATTTCTTCTTGTCACCAACAAAAACATGAAACATACCAACAATGTACATCAAAAGCGGTTGATACATCATAAAACAACAGTTGCATATGCAACAGCAAACAAATCTTGAAAAACAATATAGTTAATGACATCAATCCCTGCACTAAAGATACACTGTCAGGCAGTGTTTACGATGATCTAGACAGCAGCATTGAATTGTGGGTGTTGCCGAAATAGTTCTTAATGTGTATTTATTTCAAAGTTGTCATTAATGCATGTCGCTGCACACAAAGTCACTGAGTGGACCAATTGCAGGGCAACGAATTTATGAGCTAATTTTGATATTGTTGAGATCATTCAGTTATTTCAATTCCTACTTCGTTGATTTGTTAAAGCATTACAAGTTGGATGGTATCTCCAAGATCGGCCTCCCTGCTCTAAAGCTGTTAAAATAATTTAATTATAATACATTATATAATTAGCTTTTCAATGTACCGTACATTTCGAAATTAGGCCATTAGATCCATCTCTTTTCTCGTTTTATAATTACTCCACAATATTCATTTGTTCTCTCTTTTATTTGCTTTAATTCACATAAGCATTTTATATCCATTTACTTTATCGTTTTTATAATTAGGCCCCAATATCAATCACTTGTTTTCATCAGTATTAAATGCTCATAATTTTCCCCTTATAGATCAAAGAAAAATAACCAGTTTATGTAATGAAAAGCATAAATGCTATGAAAGTGTTTACATAGTTTTTTCTACATGGATCAAAGAAAGACAACCAGCTTCTGAAATGAACCGAACCATAAACTCTCAGGATTTGGGATAGCTGCAATAGTGTAATAAATTAATAATCTTGCACCTGTTTTGGAAATCTGGCTCTGATCAAGAAAAAGATGTGCATTAACAATTTTAAATTTTTATGCTATAATGGCATTTATGGTCCATATGCGATTCTGCTTAAATGGCTTTGAATAGAAATATTTTGCAGAAATTTTTGAAATCTGTTTCTGCTCAACAAAATAGCATGCATTGAAAATGATATGCTCTAATGACATTTATGGATCCATATCCTGCGCTGCTTAAATGTTCTTGTATATGTCAGCATACACACCTATTAGCAGCAGGCTCGTGGGGAAAATTACCATAACAGGCCAAGACACACGCATTTCTACGCAAGTTATATCAGTAACTCCATGTCTACCACACTGGCATAACACCTATTAGAAGCAGGCTCATAGAGAAAATTATCATAACAGGCCAAGACTTGCACTATTCTAAGCGAGTTAATCAGTAACTCCATGTCTACCATACTGGTATACAGTAACACAACAGAATTGTACTAGCCCATAATGCTAAGATCTAAAGAGTGATCATGGACATCTCTATCAGGACATAGAAATCCAGATATCGTGGCTTGGAAATCTTAGAAATTTTCTGAGCAGGAAACTCAAATTCATATATCAACCTATTCAAATTTTCAAAAGAAAAATGTTCCAGGAATGTTCAAGTAAAAGGAAAATATTTAGCCCATCATTTCATTTCCTTGATCTAGGTGATGAACTCAGATGCTGTATGAAGAAAAATAACTTGTTCTTCTATTATGTGACCCTTGTCCTTGTTTGTCTTTTTTCTGACGACTTGCAATTCATATATTGAGCAAAAAGCAAAGCATAATATGAATTGTAAGTTGCCGAGGTTAATCTTGCAGTAAATCAACAGTAGTATGAAAAATAAGATACACTGATTTAATCTCTGCATTGAATATGGAGAAGGGACACAAGCCCTCCCTTGAATACCTCTTAGAAGAGTTACATTAAGAGAACATAATACAATGGCCAGCCGGCACAAGAATGGAACAAAAACAAACAGGCACTAATCCTCGAAAGCAACAACTTCATATGCTGCTTAGTATAGATTTCTTCAAAAAAACCATACTCAGAATATCCATGCCCTGTCGACTTACCTGAGGTCATCCAAACAAAGGAATATTTTACTGCTGAACAGAGTGAAATATAAGAAGAGCATGGTTGACGTTTTGACCACTCCCTCTGGATGGGAAAGGATACCCCTCTTTTGAACAAGTCATCATAACACCAATGGATAGAGATTTGCCTCTATTCAGCAGGCCTTTCTTTTATCAACTTTAAGATGGATATTGAACCATTTCTTTTTAGACCTGTCCCTGTTAGCTTGCTTTGATTCTCTGCTGTGAATGCCAGCTTCTCCCTTAGCTTCCTTATTTGACCCCTTGACTTTGCTACCACTGAAGGTCCTCTTCAGTGTTGGAACTGAAGTATACGAGGACTGGATAGCTTCCCGTGTCTTGAGAAGTCCATCTATCTGCTTGCATAGAAAGGAAAACAAAACTTAGCTGCCCTTGGATATTACCCAAAAATGCCCGAAGCTTCTAAGTTTTAATAAAATATCATCCACAAAAATCCACAAATCTAACTTCCTACTTGTACTACATGATGTCCATCGTTTATTATAGTATGAATGCAAAAATTATTAATAGAGTTACATATAGAGCACTCTCCTCACTAGCAGATCTACAAATACAGTAATTCCAGGCAAATGAAAATGTCTAGTGTTCACAAAGGTGGCAGGCAGGCTTTGGGGCCTGAGAAGCCATGGATCTAGATGTTTCATCTGCATTCTACTTCTGTAAGTTTTGTGCACATGTGGTGGTATTTAGTGGGTCTCCTCTGTGGTAGAACGTGTTGCAACCTAATTTTTCTCCATGATCCCAGACAATTTCGCCAAAAGGTCTCTTCTCACAGGGGCATTGACTTTCTCTTTATTCTGTTGGGCAGTAGAGGCACCAAAAGCCATCAAGCATGAGACACAAGGAATATGGAATTTAACCCTCAACATTTTCCATTGGGAGTCTGCCTCAGCTATTTAAAAATGAGGGCCAAAACTTGCCCTGTCTAAAGAAAATGGAGTGTTAAGCTTTCAGAAACAGTGAATCTCATTCTCAAATTCCAATCATCATATGCTGTTAGAACATGTTAAGGAGCCTGCACAAAAAGGCTTTGATATGCCGTTTCATGGATATATGGCCTTCCACAGAAACAATAGTGAAATGGATAAAGCAAAACTTGAAAGTTCAGAATGGTGGGCTATCAGACAATTGCCACACAGTTGCTTCTTGGTGTTTTTTTGGACCCCAGAGAGAGGTGTGGGGTCTTTAAAGGCAGTCCTTGAATATGGAAAGAACCAAACTGTCTATGAAGCACTAGACAGTATGGTTCAACCCCTCTCAAAGGCTCTCCTTCAGATCTGGAATGGATAAGCTTGAATATTGAACAAGTGAAGAATACCATGTAAATCTTTCTTATGGCCTGGGAAGATGCAAGTTTGCAACAGAAATCACAAACATAAACTATGACCAGACTACAGATTCTAGATTATTCCTGGGAACAATCTCTAGACTGCAAGAACATTCCATTCAAGTGTATGGAGTCCAGAAAGTTGAAACTATTTAGAGTATGGACAACTTGCTTGTTAATGCACAATATTCCAAAAGTCAGCAAACTCAAGCTTTAGAGAAACCACATCCTAAAACCGTATTTCTGGCAAAGACATGGTGGTCAGGAAACCAGACACAGACGTCCAAATATCATTGGATTACTGTAAAAAGGACAGTCCAAACTTCAAAGGCCTTGTGCAGCTGACTTCAATCTGTTTCAAGCCCTGATGGATGCCAAGCAAGAAGATAAGTCACAGGACTCGTTAAGGATGCATCCATAAGCAGACTAGCTTTAGTATTTGAGTGACAAACTCATATAATAATTATCAAAATATTCAGAAAATTTTCATAATAATCAAAGAACAGTTCCATGAATACAATAATCAACATCTGCACCTCAGTTCATATTAACATGAGAAACTAGTATGTGACAAGAATCACTTGAATGTGAAAGGCTCTGCAGATGAACTCACAACTTGCATTTCTTCAGAATATCTAGCAGTCATTTCCGTAAACTGAGCTAAAACCTGTCAGAAGTAAGCCATGCAGCAAATTTACTCAGTAAATATTCCTTGGGTGCAATGACTAATTATGAAACAAACTTCCCCCCTCGCGGCCAAATGTAAATACTCACCTCCCTATATTCAGCTTCAAACTTGGAAAGCTCAATACGTTTAGTCAAAATTTGGGCCTCCACCTCACGGAGTTTCTCTTTTGCTTCAGAAAAGGGTCCAGCACAAATAGCTTCTATTGTATAACTAGCACTTTTAAAGAAGTTATCACCTTGAAAAAGAAAAAAGTAAAGCCATTAACATAAAACTACAGCCAAACTGTCTGACCTTTACATGTATTAACAGCTATGGAACAGTTCCTTTTAACAATAGCTTTCCTAATTTCTGTTCCATCTTTATTCTTAATACATAATTGCAAAAGTGGAAATCAGCTCAGACTGGAGTACTGCATTTCAACAAATATAAAGTTTCTGACCATAAACAGCAAAGACATGTGTGCCAGCCTTTAGCTCAGTCAATTCACATGGCTGAAAACCATCAAGCTTCTTAAAAAATGCAGCGTCTGGATCCTTGGAAATTGCCATCTGAAATATAAAAGGTATGAAATAAGAGAAGATTTGTTTAAGAGCATAAACAAATTCAAAAACATACACAGAAGCTACAAGTAGATGCTCTTGAGAAGGAAGACTTGGAAAAATAAAAGACGAGTCAAAATAAGTGTTAACAAAAATAATTCTCGTCTCTTAATCTTACTGCATTTGCAGTGGTGTCTAGATGATAAACTTGGAAGCGGAGGAAGTACATCCCAGCTGATGTAATTTTCCCCGTCTTTGCACTGTCTTCCTGCAATAAATTATGTCTGTGTTAATGCAGATCTGTATGGGCTAGAAACTAGCATGACCGTGCAAATCAATAAAGTTTGCAATGAAAATAGATATGATTAGCACAGAACTGTTAATTGAATTTCAATTTGCACACATTATTACATGAAGCAACCTCAACATTAGGAACATAATAGCAGCAAGCATTCAAGTGCCATCTTCACTCTCAACTTGTCTCAAGTCAGAGAAAATTGTGACGGTGCACCAGATGAGCTGTAAAACAGCGTAAACCAACCTAGATCCATCTTAATTCTGGATATACCAAGCGCCAAGAGAGATCAAATCTCTTCACTCTAAAAGAGGTTTTGCACCTCAAGAGATTTGATTCCTCTTGGCGCTTGGTAGATCCAGAGTTAAGATGGATCTAGGTGTGGTTTAATTATTAATTATACTTAACTATAATTTATAAATTTTTTCATTTTTATGTAATTGTTTTGTGTCAAATGTTATTATTTATTATTATTATTTTATTTTACTTTTGTGTAATTTGACCGAGTCAAAATGTTTACATAACATAACAGGACAGGACAGGACATCTCTTCCGTACTGGGCTGGAGAGCGCCTCTTGGCGCAAAGAATGCATCTCAAAAAGACCCATAGAATGAACTGGCCAAAACTCCCCAAACAAAAATTAGTTAGGCTCAACCATATAGCCACCTATGATATAAGATTGACGCTCAAGCGAAAACATGGTTTTGAAATTTAGCTGAGTCAACTTTTGATAACTGATGCAAAAGAACCACAGAATTTCCCATTGCAAGAAATACTAGAAATCAAAACTGAAAATAACGAGCAAAAACAAAATTGAAAGTATAGTAGCCCACAATGGTGGAACATTACATCCAAAATGCTCCATTTCTGTTATACTTGACTCTAGAAAATATGGAGCCTACTGCATCTCATTCTCTGGGACCATTTCCTCACTAATGGCCTTAGGAGAGGGTTTTAATATGTGCAAAGCTGTAACATCTTTGCACCGGCACCAGTCAAATTTACTTCACCAATTGTGCCCCCTTTTTCTTTTTAAATGCTACTTATATTACTTCATGATACAAATAAATAGATCAGAGGGTCATCACACAAACAACAGGGCTACTGGAAAATCCCTGTCCAGAAAAAGCGAAAAAAAATATATATTATATATATATAATATATATTATATATATATATATATATATATATATAAAAAAACAAACAAACAAAAAGCATATGATCTTGCATGCCAAGAGAAAGGAACACAACATCATGACAAAACACACTAAATTTGACTTCCACAAGCAAATACAACTCCTGCTTAGAACTCCTCAAATCTGCTCAACTAAAAGGAGAAGGATCCACTTAAACAGTGACTTTACATCAGTGTTTCCAAAAAGAGCCAACAGACAACCCTACTGACTACCACAAGGACAACAAACAGCAACCATACTAAGAGCCATGAGGATTTGCAACTATCCATAACCATCCAAGTACCTCCCAAAACGAAATCGAGCAACGACAAATACTTCCTGAAACCATGACCAAAACAATTTCACAGCCCAAAGTCTCCAAATTATATGTTCCACTGTTTCATCCTTGCCACACAGAACACAAGCAACAACCGTAACACCAATTTTATAAAACCTACGCTTGACAGCTAATCCTTGTTGGTACAAAAGCCATCCCAAAGCCTTGTGCTTAAAAGAGGAATGTGATTTCCAGATGCACTACACCTCCACAACTAATGTGCCATGGAGTCCTTCACCCTCCACTTTTTATTCATGAGTAACAATGCCAGAGGTGTGCCTCACTCTACCATAAAGATCCTCGATCACATAAACATAGAAGGGCATCCAAATGCTCCATCTCCAGTCCCTCTAGAATAGTCCCAACCCCTACAACTGCATTTTAAAAAGACCATCAATAAGAATCATGAGATAAAGACCCATTAAAACAAACTTGTTCATGAGTTTTAGGCCCAGTTAAGAGACACTAGCTATACAACTAATGATCCTCCAATTCCCTGGAGTGGCAAGAGGAGGAGGGATTCTCATTAACCCCGAAGGAATCATAGAAGACAAATATGCTTGGGGCCTGGGTATGAAGACAAATAATCAAGCTAAGGCTTATGGGTGGTTCCCCAGGTTTTCTCTGGCTCAAAAAAAGGGCATCAAGGACATGCAAATTCTAGGTGATTCCATGTTGATCATAAATCATATGAAATACAACTCATCAGCCCAAAACATGATACTAAACTAGATCATTAAGCAATCCCAAGGCATGATCCCTCTCTTTGATCGAATTACATTTTTCCATATCCTAAGAGTTAATTATAAGTAAGTTGACAGGCAAGCCAATCTGGCCTGTCGGATGAACGAGGAAAGCAGCAATGTGAATGGTATAGAGGGAACAATATTCATTCCCTAATCATTGTTATGAATCTCTTTATATTGATCGTGGAGTGTGCTCCTGGTAGGATAAAGAATTTTAGTATAAGAGACAATTTGGATTTATTTTGCTTGTATATTTTTCCCCATGCTGCCCCTTCTGCCCTTTTGCCCTTCCGCCTTTCCGCTCATCCCCTCCCCCTTATCCTCACTCCCTGGCCCCTTCCCTTTCTTTTCTCCAGCCACCCTTCTCCCCTGCCACCCTGGCTGCCACCTTGTTGCCCCCCTCATCCCTTATCCCCCATCCCCTGTCCCATTACTCTTAAATTCCCCTAGCCCATCCTCCCGCCCCATGGCTTCTCTAAAATTGGGATCATGTTGCAGCGTGATTGCTGCCATTATGCTCGTACTACACTTGGAATAGAGAGGTTTCTCAGCGTGAGAACTCAGGCTTAAGCTCCTCGTACCAGTCGCAACGGCTAGCAAAACAACAAAGGAAACATGCAAAATATTGGAGAAGGTGAGGAGCATTATATCCCTCTAGTCCTAGATTGTCAGTTCGCGCAAGGAGAGAAGGTGTAGGACAAGTTGACGAACGCTTTGTCGAGCAAGGAAATTATGGTGGAGCATTGGGATTTCACCATCACGAGTACCCCTCATTAATCCTGCATCAAAGTTCAGACCAGCATCTACTATATATTGACTAATGGAATGATCTCCTGTTGCATGATTTGGTCTGTCTCGGCTCGGGGGTATTTCTTTAAGGCCTAGAGGTCGTGGCAAGGGATACTTGGAAGTTTGTGCAATGACAAAGATAGAGTTATTGGCACGGTGGAGGTTAAATGAATAGAGGAAATTTGGGGGAAGGAGTTGGGCATCATAGAGGGTGTCAACACAGTCATTAAGCTCAGTGGCGGCTCAACATTAGAAAATATTGTCTGTCAAAAGCATAATTGGATCAATTTCAGGTCGAGGGTTCGCATTATCTCTATGGGTAGTTGTTCTGGTCGCTCACCTGTTGTCAAAATGAATGTGGTGAGCATTTCTGAAGACGAGGGCTCTATGTCTAGTTCTTGGGGCTGCCGCTATCCTCGGTTAGGCAGATCACTTGTGCGAATGGCGTGGGAGGGTGGCAGGCTTCAACATGCTTGTGGTCGCTGCGAGAAGGAACATGTGGAATTCAGGAAAGGTCTGGCAATTGTTCAGAGGTGCATCCACTAGCAAGAAAAGGAGACGTTGGAAATGCAAGAGCAGCAAATAGAAAAGAATGAGCGCATACGCCAATTGGAAGATGAAGTGGATGCTCTAAGGCAACAAATTGCACACCTGAAACTCAAAATGGTCGAGAACAACCTGAGGTCAGATGAAGAAGTCACTGGGATAGATCTCAGTTGTCTGGCTCCGATGGAGGAGTAACAAGTCCTTTCTATCTTCTTTTGCAAGTTCTTTGATGTCAAACTTCACTTGCAAATATTTGTTAAACCAATACTGCAGAATGTATAGCCATAGGCTAATAGTAAGGGAAATTTTGGTTTTTTGGGAAAGAATACTCTGGCCTGGGTTGAAAAGCATGTTATTACAGAGGCCTTAGAAGGCTCTGCACTTTGATGTAAATCTCTCAGTTTTTGGCCGCGTCCAAGCACAGATTAATATATATCTACCAATGTTGCAGTTATCGTTATCGGGATATTATCGACGAGGGGAGAAAATTGGAAAAAAAATCGTAAAAATCGGGAAGTAATCGTAAAATACAAAAATATTCATTTTTTGTCAATTTTTTTAATATCTGAAGCATCTACAACATAAAATAAATACATTGACACATAAATATGATAAAATAACTAATATATAAGATGTGTAATATCATTTGTAGTGCTACATCACACATAACAGTGAATCATGTCCTGAATAGTAAGTCCTGACCCCCGAGTCCCAACTCAACCTCAAAATATCATCAAAAAATATAATAATGTATCTCATATCATGAGTCATAATGTCATATAACTAAAGTCTAATACTATTGATTTCCTCTGCCCCTCTTGCGAGAAAATGCAATAGCTTTCCCTTTCCCTCTAGATGTAAGATGCCGATGGAGTTGGCAATGGACTCTGCTATGCTCTAGAAGTTGAAGAACTAGGAGCTACAGGAGGTAGACCACGTCCTCTATTGGTGACAAGGGTAGCCTGGGTAGGTTGTGTCACCTCCTCCTCCTATTGCTCCTCCTCATCAAAAAATCGGAGGAAAAAAATCACGATGTTTTGTGAAAGGATAGAAGATATAAAAAAAATAAAAATAAAAAAAATAACGTAAAAATCAGCGATAATATCGCCAAACTCAAAAAATCGCGATTTTCCTATATTATCGTGATAATATCGCGATTTACGCAACACTGATATCTACTACTCTTTATGGTTAAAAAAAATTGATGCTCCAATTCCCACAAATCCTTTCAAAAAATAAATTGTTCTTTGGCAATCTTTCACCGACAAACCTTAAAAGACAACACCTTGTTCACCACGGGAGAATGAGGTCCAAATCAGCCATGATGCCAAATCCCAATCATCTTGGGAACCCTCCAACTACCAAGCAAGAAAACGAAACAACCTGCCAAGCTGCCAATACCATCTTTAATAGGGAAAACACTACAATCATTATCTTACTCATTGTCCCAAGGAATGGAATTTTTGACCAACATGGTCACAGGGTGGATTCACATCCATACAAGCTAAGGAGCAGCATTGGGTTTCGGCTCATCGACCTACAAGGAAAGAAATTGTCGGTTTGTGTCTCTTATTTCACAAGTGCAGTGAGAGGGGCGAAGCATTACAGTTTCACATCTAACACCAAAAGTCTACAAACTGCTCTCTAGAAACCACAGTTCAAGTGCCCCAATTCCAATATGAAACTACAAGAAATAAGAATAATATACAGAAGGTCTGGGCGAGGAGAGTTGAGCAAGAGGAGAGAGACTAAGAGAAAGACTTCATGAGCTACATAGGGCACGTAGAGAGAGCCAGCACAAGCTATGAGCATGAGTACAAAAAGAGTTGGGCTTCCGATAACCAAACACTAAGGAAACAAGCATGCAAGATTTACGGTTTAGGACAAGAAGGAGAGAGTGTATACCAAGGTTACTCACACATTGACAGAGAAATGGCTGTGGAGCAAAAAATATGACAAGTAGACAGTCTTGCAGAGAAGAGAATATGAAAGTGAAACAATCAAGCAGAGAATTAAGCAAAGTATGGAGTTACCACTAGCTCTGACAACACTGATGGGCATTGGACAAAGGAATAACACCATACTTCATTGATTTTCAATTAACTCAAACATTCATACATACAATGACCTTTGGTTTTGTCTTCCAAGGTACAATGTCTCTTCCTATTCTAACTCTTCAGATTTCTCCTATAAATTACAAATCACCACAATCCCTAAGGATTATGTGTAACAGAAAGTGTCGAGGGTTTTCCCAAGGGTAGCCTCCTAAAATTGGGAGAGATTTTCAATTTCCAGCTATTGATCTGCATCACATCTCAAAATTGTACATCTTCTGTGTGAATGTCAGGTTTTGTCTCTCATCCCTTATGATTGTAATTGTTGTCAATTTCAGTTGAGCAGTTTGTCTCAAAATTTTGCAGATATACATGCACAGCTTTATGATCATGGTATCCATGATTCCATTTATCATAAACAGAACAGTGAACTTTATTTCAATTTTCCTTGAAATCTATAAACAGATTCCATGTGTTGCAGCTTGGTCCTAGAACAAAATCATTTAATCTTCCTACATTTGGCAATCTGTTGTAGTAAAGTGCTACAGCTTGCCAGTGTTTAGATTCTCCTGATGATCTCCCCATGTCATCAGATCTATAGTATTGGAATTGTACAACAAATTTAGCTTATATACTACTCAACAGTAGGCCAATCAAGCTGTTCCATGTCACTCGATGCTCCATTGCTTTCTGCACAAACAATGCTTTAAGTGTCCATTGCATAGCAAATGTCACTCATAGAATAGTTGAAAATTCAGTCACTCCAATCCGCATTCTTAAACTTTTAGACCATCTCAACACAAGCAGAGAAAATCGGCTTTTCTCTTTTCCCAACATTTTTCTGTTATAACTAGTAAGGGTTTGAGCTTTGAATATTAAAAACTGCTAAAGAGACCCCAGAGCAACCAGCTGTTGTCATCAAAGTGATAGAAAAAGTGACCTTCACAGAGAATATGAAGAGCATTATGTGATTCAAAGACGAAAATAAAGGAGTGAAAGTCCCAACCTTATGCTTAAATCCCTCCTCTTTTACAAAGATTTCAATATTATTTGATCCTATGCATCATCCCATGTGGGCCCACAAGATGTGGCATCTTTCTTCTACAGAATGATGTTCAACAATTTAGCTTTGGCGCTTGAGGCTTGAAACAAAGAATCTCCTCAATATGTAAATTCCATGGTAAAGGTATCCTAAAAATAGTGATTTTCTAAGTAGCAGACATTATTATCCCTACTGTTATGATCCAGAATGCATACTTGCATAAGCAATTAATCGTACTTGATGTATGCCTTCCACTTTCTACCAATGGAAAGAACCAAAATATTCTTCTCCACAGCATTGTTAATTGCATTTAACATGGCTTCTTTTGCCTTCATATGAATGCAAATAACCAAAAAAATCTTTCAACACAACATAGTTCACAGCCCTCTTTTTCCCTGTGTTGTTAGCTACCATGCTTGTATCATTTTTCCAAGATCCAATGTCACATGGAGAGACCAGCAGGTCTCCATTTCAAAAACACTTCACAATAAAACTTAAACAAGGAATATATTGAACTCTATAAACAAGGCACCTAGGATAGAAAAAGAGAATGAACTTGCCAGGCAAAGGAAACAATAGTCTCATTCCAATATAAAGAAATGAAATGAAATTGCATTAATGTACAAATCAGTGTTCCACCCGGGACGGGGAAACTCCTAGGGAAACATTTCCCCACCTCCCCCTTTTGGGGAAATTTGGGAAGACGTTTCCCCAGTGAAGGAACGTGTTTCCCATGTAGGGGGGTCGGCGGATGCAGGGGGGGCACAAGGGCGACGCCCAAATGCTATTCATTGTGTTCCACTTTTGAACTTTTGACTCCAGATACTGACGACTCAGTCCTTGACCCTTTTAGTATTTATTATTTAGTACCTTTTGAGAAATGTACTATTTCACTGCGTTCTATGTTTACTTTTAGTTTAGTTAACTTTAGTATTCTATGGCTATTCTAGACTTCAACATAATGTCATTGTCATATGATGAATTTACTTTTAGATGTGCATTGCATAATTTCAATTCTCAAATGAGGAATTTAATTTAGATGTACCTTGCATAATGCCAAATGATGAATTTAGATGGAGGATTGCATAATGCCAAATGATGGATTCAATTTACTTTTAGATGTACATTGCAGAAATGATAATTCATAATAGTCTAATACGAAATGATAAATTTCAATTTAGATGTACATTTAATAATTACTAAGATTTCCTATTTAGTTATTGACATATTGTTGGGATTGTATTTTTTTATATATTAAATTTTTAATAATTTTATAATTTTTATGACCCTAACATCCCCCCATTTCACTAAATTTTGGGGTTGCTTATATGCATCCCCCTTGTGCGTATCCCCGCTCCCACACTTCCCCGTCCCAGAAACTTAGTTGAATATTAGTACAAATCAATGTTGCAAACATCAGCATCGGGATAAAATCAACTAGGGTCAAGAAAACCAAAAAATTGTAACTGTTGTTGTGCTCTTCATTCTATGCACAGAACCAGCAAAAGTGCGAAATGTCAATGGAGACACAGCTACAAAGCAACAGGGAAAAATCTAATGCTCCCTCTTTGCAAGGAAGTGTTCTCCATCAAACCCAGTGTCTCTTTGGCATCTCAAACTTCCCCTTTGCCAGGGACTTCATCAAAATATCTACAACCTGCAAATATGAAGGAACACCAGGTTCGTCAAATTTGAAGCATGGAATCGAATTTAGTCTAATCTTAAAAACCCATATAAAATTCACCAAACTTCAAGATAAATTCAACACCGCCTTCAGCAACAGCAGCAGGTCTTGAACAAGGAAGAGGTATTTAACAAGCAATAAAGGAGGTTGCAAGTCTCAATTTGGGATTGATAACAATGATGCTTCTCAAAATTTGCTTCCTCAATTGTGAGAACACATATTCCAAATTCTTGTGATCCTCTCACCGTCCAGTGTCAATACAGTGTCTTGTTGCTCACAATTTAAGAGATACAAGCTCAAACATCAACATGAACTTCTCCCACTCATTCGCAACTTCCACATGACCCTCAATTGATTGACACACCTTTAGCATGATGCTTCACAATGCATATAAATATGTAAGATAGGATTCCTATTATTGACATTATTATTTTCAAACTATAACTGGGGAAATTTATATTAATAAAAATTGCAGTACTGCCTGAAGTGAGATTACATGACAATTCTGTTACAAAACTTTCAAATAAAAAATTATGCCAATTACATGTCTCTATCTTTATAAAAGAATCCCAGTATTTCTTGAACTAGGTTTATATATTCTGTAATATAAACCTAGAATTCTAATAACCTGAAAAACATGGCACTTAACAGAGGACATGACAACTAAATGCTTCTTCCAGCCCTGTGCACAGAGGGTCAAAGCCTTGCTTTATGTTTTCCACGTCCTTCGCAAGCTGGCACCATTTAATCTTCCTTTGGTTTCCCTCGAGTTGAATTATTAGCAATTTTTTTATTACAAGCCATAGATTGATTTCCCTTGCTCAAACTAGGGACCAGATTTCTAAGAAGATTGCATTCTGCTTCCGAGGCAGCTAATTGTAATTTGTTGCTTCAATTCCGCAAGGGTCCCCATAATTTCTGCTATCTGAGAACTGACCTGGTGATCATTTTCGTTGAGTTTTGACGTGACTGTAAATATAGAAGTCCTATTGCATTAAATATGCTCCTCATGGTTTCTGAGAACTCTTCTAATTTCCTGAAGCTCTCTGTAATCCATCAGGTCTGCGCAAAGACCAATATCCTCAGCTAAGTTCCAGGTTCCCAATTGAAATCGACGTTCTATGTGTTTTGAGCACCTATTGTTAAGATTACTCTTACTATATCTAATCTAACAATAAACTACTGCAAAGGTTTCTCCAAAATCAATTACATGTTGCTTTACCAGCAACTCAAGAAATCAGCATATGAAACAAAGATTCCATGTGACTCATTTCCACACACTCAGGTCCCAGAATGCTTGTAATTCCCGTGTTCCAGAAGAGAGGATGCTTATCAGCATACAATTGAAAACTGGAAGAATGCAAGCTCACTGGGGTAAGGACCAAGGAGCATCCACTCCACTAAAACTCAGATTAAAGGAGACCTTTGGCCTCAAGAGTCCCCCATTGCCGGAGTGACTACAAGGAAGGGGCTCCCTCAAAAACTTACAGCAAACAAGAAACAACAAACCAAACACATTCCAAATTAAACTGGCATGAATTCTTACCAGAACACACAGAGGTGAGATCTCGGCTTCCCATCAACACTTTCCATGCAAAATGACCCTAACCCCACCTTAAGCAGGCAGAGAAATTACCAGCCTCCAGTTTAAATTTGTGTGGATTCATGGCTCCTAGCATGCAGATGACAGACTTACCTCTCCTCATAACTAGCCTGATGCTGAGTATGAACTATGAAGTCCAATCCTGTGAACCATGTAAAGGTTTAAATGCTTGATGCATCTCTTTGTACCCATAGATACTAATTGAGAACTGTGGCATTGTTTAATGGTGCCATTAATAATAAGCAGCCCCTCTTTTAAGGATGAAGCTATATTGACAAACCAGTCCACTTCATACTTGTTTTCTGACAAGACATGCTAGAATGTGATCTAAGAGTAATTGATCGTCACTTATTTGGTTCAGACAAATAAAGACGCTAAAGAATTATCAACTGGCATGGAGATAGTGACCATATGGTTGGACTACCTTTGAGTCCACCAATGATCGGATACTAGAGCCACAGCTATTCCCAAACCTTGCAATAGGGCATAAACTTCTGCTTTGGTTATTGGACACAATACCAAGTCCCCATGTGAAGGAAGTCTGACTTGTTCCTCCGGTGTCCATGATGACTCTCCCCTGCAGTTGCCACACCAGAATTCCCCTTTGAGGCTCCATCAAAATATAGAATATAAGAGTGTTGAACAGATTTCCATTTCTGATCAAGAGTGCTTAATTGAAGCTGCCAGTTTGGTCTAATGTTGTGTTTGGAGTCTGGACACACTAAGGCCTGTAAAATGAGGACCTATATGGAATTGACAGAACCATTCTTCTTCATCCACACTCAAGATTTGATTTGCAGTAAGTTGTTTGCATTTGGAGTTAAAAGTGTTATGCTATCAGGCATTTTCCTTTTATTGCTACTGAGGGGTTATCGAATTCCTGGCGAAATACTTCTCTATTCTAGGCTAACCATATTTTCAAACATAAACATTTTGGCAATGCTAACCATAGTAGTCTTTTGAAAACCTTTTGTCTTTTAGGGTTCCATTAGTTGTATTCCATTGAGAAAACATGGTTTTCTACAAATCTGGCATTCTCATTCTATTATTTAAGCCAGTGAAAGCTGATTGCCATACTCTGATTGTAAATTTGCACTCAAAGATGTAATGAATCGATTTCGAATTTGAGACACAAGGCACATCTCGAGGGGCCAAGGATGCCATGCTTTGCAAATTTTCTGCAGTCAGTATCTTCTCATGAACTAATGCCCAACAAAAGATATTTTGGGGATGTGGTCCAAGTGCCATATTTGATTCCATATTTCTGATTCTGGGGGGAGCTATAGAGATTCCAACTGATGTGAACACCCCCACTTGACACTCTAATCGGCATGTCCCCAACCCCTATGATCTGAAGAGTTTATTTTCCAAGATGCACAACCTTTCTGACGGAGGATAAGCCAAGAAGCAAGAGGTTGCAAATGTAATGGGGACGAGTCAATTTTCCACCCCAACCATTGACCCAATTCATTGCTCCAAGAAGAGATATCAAAGAGCTTTTTCCATTTTGACCTCTTGAATTCTATCAAACACCTTCTTACCAATAATACAGACATGATATATATATATATAGTCCATTTCCGGGTACCCAAGTTAACCTAGACCAAATAATTGGGATTGCAGATCTAATCAATTTCCATACCAGTGATCTTTCTTGGTTTCCAAAGAGTTCTCCAAACACCTCATCCATTCCCCTCCAAAATAATTTTTGTAAAGAACCTGCTTCCAGCAAGCAGACTGTTTTTGAGATCTTCCTTTAAAGAAGCTTGGCACGCAGGGCAAAATACATTAGAAATGAGTCCTTAATACCATTATCTCCATGTTCTTTGAGAGCCTTTACTATTAACCAATTAGCCAGATGGAATTTCTTAGAATTTGTCTTACCTCCTGGCCATAAAATTTTCTAGTTTCTTGTACCACTTGCTGCATAACACCTACCAGGGCAAGAAATACATAGCATTGAAAAACAGGTACAGTAAATAAGACTAACTTTATGTGAACTAATCTTCCCATTGAATCCAATGAAATCCTTGTGGTAAAACCAAGGGATGCTTCCCGACGTTCCAACGTTCGTGGATGGAATCCCTAGTAAACTCATCGACATAGACTAGTGCATCTTACCACCTAGGAGAACTCAAACTGGGCATCTACTAGCACAGAACTACCAAATGCCTGACGACAACAGCAATTATACATGCTCAGGTTAATTATCTACTTATAGTTACTCATAGAAATTAGGTTCACCAATATTCCATACATCTTTCTAGTAGCAAAGCTACAGCACATTCATTGCCTGCTCTACATTTATAATATGCATATGGAGCAGTTTGATTGTCCTATATGCATCATATGTACAGCATGTAACTTCTATGATGAAAGCGCTGTAATAAGTGCTCCCTTGTAGCTCACCAAGGAGCCATGTGCAGTATTCTAACACCATATATTATTGAATCTTGATGCACTGTATCTTCACACGTTGACATGACAAGACTTATGGGATTTACATGGAAATTTATAACTAAGACAGCAGGATTTAATACATGCATCCCCTTTATCCTTGTTGAAGTAGATAGGGAAGTTAACTATAGTTAACATTTCTATATCATAAAGAAGATTACAATAAAATACAACTATTAAAAGAGGGAATCATTGATCAATTACTGAGTTTTCTTGCTGGAGATCCAACATCAGAGACAAAGATGTCAAGCACAGAAGATTTGAAAGGACTCAGGATCACAACTCCAATTACATTCTTGGTTTATGCGCCTTACTTAATATTACAGTAAATATTCCTACATGATATCAATACAATAATCCTGTCACGGGGAAAAGAAAACGAAAATCAGATCCAAACAACATTTAGAAATCATCTTATTTCTTGGATACTCTTACAAATTAGATCTTCCTTTCCCTG
The DNA here is from genome assembly GCA_000404065.3 of Pinus taeda. NCBI lineage: Eukaryota > Viridiplantae > Streptophyta > Pinopsida > Pinales > Pinaceae > Pinus > Pinus taeda. The sequence continues at coordinate 119,941 of APFE031163107.1, read as the reverse complement.
CCAGTACAAAGACAATCTCTTGGAGCTCATGTTACTGTACAGTGTATATACAGCAAAAAATAAATTCTTCTGACCATGATTTGAGTCAATCATTCTCTGATTTTTGTAATAAAGAAGAAATTACTATCTTGCTTCTCTACCAGCTCCTATATGTTTAATTCAGTGGTAGTTATATTGGGATATCACAGAGCATGAAAATTCCATAGATAAATATTACAGTTCAGTTAGCTGGCTAGCCAGCTTATCTGGCACGTAATGCAGATATATCTCGCAAATAGATCAAAATACACTGGGCCAACTTTGTGAAAGGGCAAACAATAACTTCCTTCCAAAACAAATATTCAAATCTAAAATATATCCCATACCTGTAGAGCAAGGCTTAACCCTCCATTCTCTTCGTGCTCAAAATACAGCAACTGTTTTACAAAAGAATCACATCAGTTCCCTAGACATTTATATTATATATAAATCCAATTGATAAATGATCATCTTAATCATGCCTTTCTCAAGTAAAGATACACATTTAATGGAACAATTTAAAGAAAATTGTAAAGGACCTACACCAAAATAGCCAGGCTTATATGTGTTTATTAATTTAAATTCACAGTTCAAGTTAAAATTAAGATATATTATAACATTGTTCTCGCAATTTTTTTATGATTCCATTTTAACATTTTTGAAAGATCGGTATTACCGTATTTGCAACCAAGCTTCTTAATTGGCTCTAAGAACATTTTGATAATTCAATCTATTCATTAAATTTCTTCTAGATGGCTTAGACATTCTATCACTGTGCTTATTTTATACCTAAGTTGCATGAAATGCCGAAACATCTAGAAGTTTCCAAAACGGGAACGGCCCGAAACACGACCCCCGAAAAATAGAAACGCAACCAAAACGTCATATAATATATATTATATATATATAGGCAATATTAAATAAATTATAACACATTATTTTGCAAGAAAAGAAATAATGAGACATATAAATGGCATTTTAGAAGGAAATCCAAATTTATATTAACTCCAACACATGATTACATGATGCAAATATCCAAAATTAGCTTTTATAGATGAGGCTTTACATTCAAGACTCCAAAATCAGCCTTTATGTGAGGCTCGATGTGCTAAAACTGAAATAAAACATGAACTAAAGACAATCATGGCTACATTAACACATCATTACTAATAAAACTCCTCATCCTCATCAGCAAAGATAGAACAAGATGCTTGTTCAGCAGAAGAGGCAACTCTACTAGTGCTTCGAGTTGCACTTGCATCACCACTGGCACGAATATCAAGAGTAGAAAGAGAGAGCTCTAAATTTGGACATTCTGCATCCACATCCCATCCTTTATGAGGTCCACAATGTGTGAGAAATGAGTGAATGAAGTGTCTTTTTAAAGAAAAGAAGAGGCTTATAGGGTTTCTAGAGAATTCAATTCTTCTCATCTTCTAGAGAATTCCATTTGTAAATTTTTTTTACTAAATTTAGCTAACAGCCACATAAAAAATAGTATATTAGTGTGTTTTGGTGTTAGATGGAGCCCACACCCTCTTTCCACTCCTTCAAATGGCGAAAAAAGGCCCAAAAAAATTCTATTTTTCTTTTTGGTCGCCGAAACTCGGCCTGTTGCAGCCGAAACTCCGCCGAAAAGCCGCCGGCCGTACCGTCCAGCATTTCGAAATACCGAAATGCCGTACGATATGACCAGCGGCGTTTCAATCAAGTTTCGGCATTTAGGCCATCCTAGGTACTGGTACGCCACTAAATCTAGCGTTTCCTGCAACATAGTTTTACACTGATATCTTCTTGTTTAAGATTAGGTATACCGTATTATCATTGACAGCATATGAAGTTTGTTTTCTCTCCCGAGCTAAGATACATTTTGGTTAGAGGAAAACATCCATTTTGATTTAAGATAAAATAGTTAGAACTGAAAGCTACAGATTCTACATTTTCATTTATTACAGGTTCTAAAACTTCAAGTTTGACTATAGATAATTCTCCTCGCCATCAGCGTTCAACAACCAAAATAGCTGAATGCTCACAAGTGAATTTTAGCAATAAGGTTGCAGAAAAATTGGCAATCATCAATAAGTTAGACTCTTCAAGACGAATGAATCAAGGAGCTTGAGGGATTAAATTGATATCTTGATTGTTGGCACCAAAGATTAGAAATTCAACTAAATGACAAATCATATGACCAGTTTATCACTTCAGATAACCAAAAAAGTCTCAATGAGTTCTGTCAATATTAAACTAATTTGCTGTTCTGGATTGATTTCGCAGCCTTATGTCAACAACTTCGGTTTGCTCAAGAGTTCAAACTAAAATACCATGGTAGCAATTACTTCTTCATACTTTTTTAGAGATGAGATCAGAAAATGACCTGCTTAAGTTTCAGATACACCAGTAATCTACCATTTTAGATAAGTGTGTGGATATCTTCAATCCTTCTAAATTATATCAATCATTTTTCCCACCTTTTATCCTTCTAGATATGTATTAACATAATAAATGTAAAATTGGTACCATTGGAAGTCTAGGAGATTGACCAAGGAGTCAATTTAATAGTAACAGCATTTGCAACTACTATAGAGCCAACCCATTTGAAGACAATATTTAGTGAGATAATACAACATCATTAATAGGGATTACTTACGATGGGGTATTTTTATCTCTTCCAAATTGATGCATGCAGGAGAGAGTTCATATACGGAAATTAAAAAAAGGAAATATAGAGTATGGCAGTCTAGACTCTATAGGAAGGAGCATTCCCTTGTGTCCCTTTCCCACTCTATAAGTGTACTTACAGACGAAGCACTGGGAGTGTGTTCCCAACCTGCCTATTTCTTTTCATTAGTGCATGTCCTATTCCAAAATTTCAATATGCTCTCGATTGGATATTCTCAATCCTGTAGAACACAAGTAATAAGTGTGTTCAACTTTCCAATTGGATGTTGCACATGTAACCCCACTATGCCTTCATCTACACAGGTCTTCTGGTCTCTTGATTTGTGTGAGACCCGGGTCTACCTCATCTATGAGGGTCACCTTGTCCATTAGGCTTGGAAGTCTTGCACAGGTCTACTAGTCTCTTGGGCTGTGTGGGTCTATCTCACCTATGAGGGTCACCAAGTGCATGCAGGTTTGCCCAGTCTCCGCAGATTTCCTAGTCTACAAAGATATGTGCACATGTTCTCCTATTCACATTCATGGTTCGGGCTATGTTTGTGTCACCTGCATGGGGCAGTTGGGAAGGATGTTTGCTCCAATCCGCTTCATGTATTTTTCATTTTATAACATTTCATAAATTTTATAAACTTTGGACTTCCGAAAACATTTAAATTGGTGTACGTTATTGCTTTTTAACTTTTTCAATTTTTATACATTATGATGTAATGAATTTAAAGTAGAATTTCGATATATGCATTGCATAGGCCACTAACTGACTGGTAGATGTAAGCTTATTAAGATTCCCTTGAGGTTTTCATGTTTCACACCTGCTGATCTAATGGTTTGACAGATGAAAATGTAATTAGTAATTTCTTATTTACTGGGCAATATAAAGCTATATTCTATACTATTCTTTAAAGTATTTGACATCTGACTCTGTTGTTGATTCATATTTCATTTCTTTTCTACCTTTATGCTGTATCTGCCATTAAATGCATGGTTTAGTTTGATTTCTTAATCTGGTCTGAAATATTTACCATATACATTGCACTCATCAGAAAAACACAAACTATATCCCCTGAATAAATAAATTTATCCTTTAAATAAAACAAGTTTCAAACACAATGCATCAAATTAGAACCAAATTATATCTGTCTGACTATGTTAGAATCAATAACTGTACATGGTACTAACTACTAACACAACCAACCTTGAATTTGCTTTTATCAGAGGACACCACTCGCACTACTAGGCCTGCCTCTGCCTCCCTTTCTGTTATAGTAACAGAGTAGAAATGTGCACACTGTTTCTCAACCTGTAGCAACGTTGCACTAATCTTCAACATGGCAGTCCAAAGGAAAAATTCCACAAAAATATTACAGGTAAAATATAGCCAAAAAAATTAGAACAGAGAAATGAGTTCTCACCCTTCTCTGTACAGGTTGGCCTAAAGGAAGTGGTCTGATTGGAACTGCTCCATTTAAAGCCTCTTCCAAAATAGTTGCCGATACTGTTGTCTTGATTGGAACTCCAAGCTTGCTTTAAACATTCATACATTGATGACCAGATGTCAGGATGACCCAAACATTCAAAATCTTAAAAGGATTTCTCAAATTATTGACAAGGCATGCTCACCTGAAAAGAGCAGCAAACATGGTATTCACTGCTCCCAGGCTAGACAGATCCAATTCCAATTCTTGATTCTCATTTTCAATTGCCTATTCCAGTAAAAGGCTGAGGTCTCAGTTAACAGTCCAGATAAAGCTCAATGCATGTAACAAATAACTCAAGATAACACCATTATAGATGACCAGCTCGGAAAAATTTATATAGTCCCACCACATACGGATGTCAATACATATCTAGTCGAGTTTGAAGATAAAATCTAAACAATATAATAAAAGATGAAAAACTTAAAAGCTTATCACCATTTATTAACTTATAAGGTTAGATGTTAACCAAAACATTGAAACATCTATAAAAGCATGCAGCCAATATGTCTCTAATTTAGAATGTTAAAAACCAACTGCTCTATTTATGGCCATGTTTTGTGGGGCAGCTCACAATCACCAATAACTATTTAGATTATACCTGAAAACCGGCTGCGTCATATTGACGGCGCTTTACTGGATCCGACAGAATACCATAAGAATAAGTTATTTCCTTGAACTGTTCAGCTGCTTCAGGGTTGTTGGCATTCTTATCTGGATGAAACCTGCAAAATTTTATGATTTCTGTAACTTCATAATGTTAATTTAAATAAATTGAATATCATTAAGTCAGTGCATCACAGTTTGTCATATGACTTTTCAACTGTTCAATTATTTCACATCTCAAATGAAACTCCACAAATATAGATGTCAGACATTACACCATTAATATCCATCATACAAGTTTGCGTAGAGTCCCATAAGATCTTATAGCAACTCATTCATACTATTGGTGGAAAGAAAAATTGTTACCAAAATCCAAAAGTGATTTCTTAGAAAGCTCAGATTTTATTCCTTGTGCCTGCCCCTTTTTAATTTACCTGTTTCCTCTCCTTTTTATTACCATGCACAATTACAACATAGCGCAGATATACTCATCATGCCCATCCCAAGTTCCAACCACACTCAAACACATGCCTGGGAAATATAAAATGCCCCCAAACAGTAATACAAGAAATCATGTTCATAACTTATCATATTTTAAATGGCTCTTGGTGAAATTGGCATCCCAATTCACATAAAGGTCTGCTGCAGTTTAATCAATACATAAAGAAAAAACAGTTTTCACGCATCTTCCCCATGACAAACACTATTTGAGTGTTGACAATTGATTAGCTAACTAGTAGAACATGTTTATGTCAAATGACAGGAAAATTCAAGTCTTTGCTATATTTCACAACAGTTTTGGAAGAAGGATAGGGGATAGGAGACAAGTTTCAGGGACAACTAGAGGAATCCCCCAAAATTTCAAGGAATGAAAGCCTAAAAAATACTTGAAAAACAAACTTTTAATTATTTACATCCAATCTGAAACTCAAATAGCTTAAGCTTCTAGGAAAGGAAATATTAGATAAAACAAAAACAAAAAACAAAACAAAAAAAAACAAATGTTAAAAATTAAAATCCCAATCTGAATCTTAAGAAGCCTAGGCTTCGAGCAAAGGAATGGGTTCAAACTTCAGAGCCTTTGGCATCAATGCTCTTTTCATCAAGATTGGCTTCTAGACAGCATATGATCAAATGGGATGGCCCCTTGTTCTCACAATGCTCAAAGCCTTGGACTTTGGGGGTTTCTTCATGAGGGCTATTGAGACCTCATTTGCAAAAACTTGAGCTTGTCCTTCCATTAATCAAGTCAGTCAAAAGAGGTGGGGCCTGTTTAGGTTCATCTATGGCCCCTAGCTCTTGCCCCGTATGTTATGAGGGCTAGGACTGCTTCATTTATAATGGAGTAGGTCAAGGCCTGATTAAAGGCATTCCACTAACTAAGCCAAAGGGCAATAGTATTTTGCTGATGACTCTTCTTTTGCTATCTTGGAAGAATGAAACTCCATGGAAAACACAATGATTGGAGATGTTTTAAAATCTAGTGGAGTAAGACTTGGGAGCCAATATTATCGGGCCTAGGCAAAACTAGAAGCTATCATCTAGCTAGTTGGAAAGGCTAGGCTAGATGTTGATCCGATCAAACCAAGTATTCAAGTTTCTTGGTATCCCCTTCACCTTCCAAGCTTCCCCTAAAGAGCTTTGGGAGGTTGTCATAAAAAAGTTACGAAAAGAATCAAAAGGTTTAACAACACTTAACAAACCATGGCGCAAGCAAACCATGTTTCATTTTTGTACTAAGTTCCTTACTGCTACCATGTTCAATACTACTACTATTAGATGCATTTACTAAGTGCATGCATACCAAAGGGTTCAAAAAGCCTTGAGAGAAGTTTTTTTTAATCCAAGAGTTTTGGTAGCAAGGGATTTCACAAAGTCAAATAAGGTGTTCCACCACAAAACAATAAGGTATGGAGATTATTGCAACCTACATTCAAGCCTAGGCATTTTATGCCAAATGGGTGCTCTTAATAAATTGTATTTGCCCGGTTTCCCACTTGGGAAAAAAGTCCTAGTCGAGAGAGTGGTAGCACGAAGTATATGGAAGATCTCAAAAGCCATGAAACTTTTTCTCAATTGCAAATGGCAAGTCTTTTGATTCAAGATTTCTTTTACGAAGTAATCTATGTGTTGGTCCTTTATTTTGATATGTAAAGGCAAATTTCTAGCCAGGAGCACGTGATTTTTGACCCTCAAATTTTTCAAGAAAAAAACTATGTGAGGGGCATCGTTGACTCCTAAACCAAAAGATTGTGGGCCAAGACTCGAGTTAAAAAGCTAAATTCATATCTATCAACCTAGATTCAGATTTATCAAACCAAGACAAGCAAATTTTGGGCCTTTCAGCCCTCCAATCCCCATGGATAGATTGGAATTGAAATAGGACAAAGGCCTTCCACAAGTATAAGCCTAATCAATGGATACAATTGGATATGCCAAAAGCCCATCATGGACGATTGTTTGAACAAGCTATGAAGACTCAAAACTACAAACATGGCTATTTTCGCTTTGTTATCACAAAATCTAGCACCTTAGTGTAAAGACTTTCACAAGGTGCTAAGACTAGTGGAACATGGAAGTGTCACCACTATTACCTAGGCAACAACTTCCCTCTTTAGCGAAGGACGAATCCTACATGAAGGAGGCTTCCCTAGTAGCTTCAAGGGTTTCTAAGGCAAGAGGTGATCAAGTCTAAGGGCACCTATCTAACCACTCAATTTTCAAAATACCACCGATAACATATAATATTCAAGGCAAGGATGGGGCAGCTAGTTGAGGCAATTTCCAGATTTGAATGGATGGGGATAGCAAGTCAATATTTGTCAAGAGAGGATCCCCCAACACTATGAAGAAGAAAAAGCTATTGTTGGTTGTAAAACTTGCACGAAAGATAGTTAATTGCAGCAATAGAACAAGTTATCACAACAGCACCCCCAATTCGGATGACATCCCAAGGCAATCCAGAGACACATGCAAGGTTTTAAATGATAGACAGTAGTGGGAGGGGTCAGAGCCATTGTTGTCAACCCACTCAATTGAGGGGGTAGGCATAGCCATCCCAATTCCCACCCCCCATATGTCCTCTTGTTGTATCTGCTCTCACCTCACACGCTTGTGAATAATTAAGCATCTAATATTGGAGTCGTCCGACCCATCGATTCTTCTCAAGGGTCACATGTCAATTGTAATATCCCTTATGGTAGAATTGCCCTTAGGATTGGAAAGAGCACATGACAAGATTTGTATTCTAACTAGTATCACAATATTCTTTCAATCTTTGCAAATAGAGACAATATTAAATACAATAAAAAGTGTAGCCAACATTTAATTCCACTAACAACTCATGTACATGAAGCCAATCCAGCAATACATAATGGGTTATAAACTCATAGTCCTTCCAAATTTCATACTACAGTTTAGATACACAACAATTGCTCAATTATCAGCAAACCCTATTATCCTAATATTCTTAAGCCTGACCTTGCAACCAGCCTCAATATCAGCAAACCCTATTATCCTAATATTCTTAGCCTGACCTTGCAACCAGCCTCAGTAATTGCTACCTCTTTCCTACCCTTGTCCAACCAGCCAGACTTTGTTTGTCACAATTCATGCCACAGAGGTGTTCCAACGCTACAAACAAACCTCGGAATCATCCTGCTGCCACAAATCCACACAGAGGTAATTTAATGCCCAGATCAATCCCCGGTCTCAATACATTGCCATAGAACTCCTTGGAGAAGGATACAGGTTGATGTCGTTGCTCTTGAAGCAACCTGCATTGCCCCAAATAAACCCTCACTACCCAGAACGGGCCACATGAGGGTTTAGTGATTGCAATAGACAGACCCGCAGCTCTCAGTAGAACTCCAAATTGACCCTAAGTATGAGCCACTGCCATCAAGGATCCTTCTAAGGTAGCCACTGCCATCAAGGATCCTTCTGACATAGTCGTTGCTACAATAAGGATTATCCCAGCCTTCCGTTATTACAGAGGGTTGAAAGAACCTTAGCTTGAACCTCAAGAGATTATATTGTAGAGGAATTATCCATATAACAACTATGTAGCCACAGGAAGATGCCCACAAGATGGGTTGCAACCTCAAATATGAACATAGCAACCCTTGATGCCCCTAATTGAACCTCAACTCAACCTCACTATCTCAGAAGACGTCTAGATGATAAGTCACTACCAAACGGATGCCAAATGCCCTTGTTGCCACAGAAAATAGCCCTTCAGAAACCCTTATGGCCACAAATGGATGAATGTTGCCTCAAAGATAACATATTAGAGAGAAGGGATTGGCTAGGGTGGAATCTTTTACCACCGAAACCAATCAAAGAAAGGGTCTTAAAACCGTCCAAGAGCCTCAGCTCAAAAAAGTCAAAAAGATTCACAATCCATAATGAGAAAAATGATTCCCCACTCTCCTTTTTATAGATTCCCTTTGGGGTCTTCCCTCCTAATTTTAATTTGAGGGGCTAACAAGTTTCCCTCCATTTTGCCCCAAATTTGGCTTTTTCCACAAGTTTTCCTCCAATTACCCCAATTTATCCTATGTTACCCCAATAACATTTGAATAATGGGTTCCCCCCTTTACAAATGACTATAGCCAACGGGGTTGGATAGGTTACTTCATCCTCCCTTAGGAAATATAATTAGAAGAGGACAGTACATCAATCAAGATTCAATATGGCTTGGTTATACCTCATTCTTATTTACGCAGAGGTAGTCTGTAGAAGACTTCCCCCGTCCGATATTGTCAGTAGCCTCTATGGGAAATTCTATCCCAATGCAACTATTTCCATCTCTGTTGAGGGGGTTGGCCACGATCCTCCTGACCTAGCCACCCCCACCTAGACTTTTCTTTGGCACATCTTGGAATTTTCGTGTTTAATTCAAACGTTGGTACACTTAGTTCTTATCACCTTCAGTCCCTCCCTTTTGAGTGGGTGGTGTTTCGAAGTTTGAGGCAAAGCACAGGGAAACAATGGACTTGGAAGTTGGTCTAAGAGCACTCTGCACTACTCTCAGTCCTTCGGCTCACATGTCAACAAAGGTACACAGACTCCCTTTCTCTATGTTGGGTGTTGCTCCTCATAGTTTCTCCATCCCTGCTCACCAGCTCCTTACTCTCCTTATTGCTTCATCATTCTTACAGTGAGCCTGCCTCCATGCCAAGACAAAGAGCGAGGAGGCATAGAGGCTCCTCCCCTAGGGTGGAAGGGAGCACCCACACTCACCTTCGCACCCATAACATTGATAAGTGTTATTCAAGCACAAAACCCTGCTCCAATTCAATAGGAGATCAACCATGCAAATGAGGAAGTCCATGCTTACTGTGAAGAATACATAAACAGTAAGTCTTGCCTCTGTGGTTGAGTGGGTGTTGAACCCTTGTCACGCCTAAAGCACCAAAATTAGTATCTATGCACAATTGAATTGTATTGGAACATGAAATCCTTGCTCAGCAAGGTCATGTTAGAACGTAGTGAGGCAAAAAGGGAGATCCTTGTGCAAATTGATGCATTGCAATTGGAGCACCACGACATGGGGCTTCAACACAGAGTTATGTTCCTGTGGTTGGCTAGAATTGAAACTCTGCTATGCAAATGGGGCTTGAACACAAAGTTATGTTCCTATGGTTGGCTAGAATTGAAGCTCTACTACAGAAGGGCAAGGACCCTGCCTCGCTAGGGACCCCTACAGACCCTATATGTTTCTACATCTCGCTGAGTCCTCTTCATGGATTGTTGTTTGGCTGATTTTTCTTTAATGCTAGTCATTTACATGTTATATGTTAAGTTTAGCTATTCTTCTTTCTCTTGCTAGGCCTCAAAAATAAATACTACGTATTTTCATATGGATATCATCATCCTAGACAGGCACTATTATCACAAACATTCTCTGTTTGTGTTATTTTGGACCAAATATTTGTTCTTTCGTCGCTCATTTGTTTTCCCTAGTGGCACACCAACACGAGAGAACTAAACAACCATGCATCTTTGGTGACAGATTAATGGGAACATCTTAGCTTACAAAAAAAATGTTATGAGAGAAGCAATACATAAGCCCCTAAACAAGTAATTATCAATTAAAGCTAGGTCTTAAATAATGGATTAAACTAGGGTTTCATTAACTAGGTAGATCTAAAATTTAATATGCATGTAACTGCCCAAGGAAACAAGATGTCTACCCCTAAAAGGGTTGTAAAATAAATCAGCAAGGTAAAATATGATCACAAGATCAATTTTTAGCTAAGTATATGCACAATATTCCAAAACATCTAGCTTATCTATGGCCAAAAAATTATGTGAAGTTGTTACAAAACCCTAATCTAACCCTAAAACATAAAATATAAGTTAAATTTTCAGTTTTATGATTAACAATTGGAAAAAGACTAGTGCTTACTATTTTGTTGGGACATATGGGGACAACTATGGATTCCCTTGAAGAGATGTAAGTAGATCTAGGGTGATGACTAGGGTTGTCCACTACAAACCCTAGAAAATCCACCTAGTACCTTACAAGATTCAAGACAAATTCACAAGGATATTTTCCATTAGAAATCTTCCTAGGGTTTAAAAGAATGAATCTCTCTAAGAACAATACAAAGAGAATGCACCCTCACCACTAAAAAAGTACAATTACACTTAATAATCATTCATAAATAACTCTTAACAAGATTTAAAGAGACCATTTATTCAAGAAATCATTTGCATCCATAAACCCTAACCATGAAAATCCACAAAAGTTGTGAAGTCATCCACAAGACCATCTCCTCAATGAGGCACATTTAGTCATCCATACATAAGCTAAAATAAAGAGTAAAGTAGACAAGCAATGATGTATCTCCACAAGAAGCACTTATTTACAAATGAGTGCTTCTCTTATTTATATGAGAGATCTAGCACTTCTTCATCTTACAGAAGCCCTAAAAACATAAAAACAAGGCCTTTATCTCCTACAAGCCCTAGAGATAAAGCAAATGCCACATAAAATACCCATGATACAAAATTGAATATTTCTCAAGACCCCCTTACAATGCCTCATCAAGGGAGAAATAATGCTTCATGACCAAGTCCTCTATCATAGATGCATGCCAAAGGCCAAAGTGTCACGGAAATGAGTCCAAAGAGTGGATGACTCACTCTAAAATGATGTGCATGGGCTCCAAAAGTAAATGTTGCCTCTAGGGTTGTAATGTTTCATCACCAAGGGTCACATCAAGCTCAAAAAGGTGTGATGCCATCGTCAAAGTGTATGATCATCATGGAAAGTGCAATACCTCATCTTCAATGTGCAATATTTCATCTCCAATCTATGGTACGCAATGTTGAAAACATCCTGATTTTATCCCAATTTCGCAATTTTTTGGCCTAGCAAATGTTTGCCAATTTTTACTGATATTTTGGTGGTTGTTTAATTTTGCCAATGTTTGCCAATTTTTACCAATATTTTCATGATTTTTACAATTTTTGGGTTTTTTGGACCCTTGTCGATTTTATCATGATGTCAATGTTTGCAACATTGGTGGTAAGACATCTCATCAAGGGTGCCAAGTCATCATAAGGTCCAACGTTATCCAAAGAATATGGAACACCCTCAATCAAGTGTAGAAAAAAGCTCAACATCCTCCAAAGGGCCATGTCCATGCAAGACACATCATTAAGAAAGGGCTCTGAGTGATCATCCAACATATATACAAGAGTCATTGCAACATAGAAAGTGAGTCATATCCAATGTAAAAGCCAATACGTAAATCACAATAAATATTGTCTTCAAACTTCACACTAGCTTATGACTGTATGAACTTTAACAAGTTTGGGAGGATCATGATTAACCCCTATTAAGCGTACTAGTACCCAAGAAGAGGAGTATTTCCCGAGAAACTCAGAAGAAGTAAGTGTAAATGACAATAATATGTGTTAGGGTTACTTCATGGGAATGGCGTCATTGACATGCAACATTACATAAGATATTCATCCTCATGACTCCCTTTGTAGAGGGAGCACTTATGCATTGAGTTACCCTTTCCTTGGCACTTCATTTTACTACTTTGTTCTTGCCATTTTCTTATATTCTTTTAGTTTGTTTCACAAGCCCCCCTTTTCATGTATATGCATTTCATTGCATAGAGGTTGAGATCATTTAACTTAGTCTTTATTTAGTTATGCATTTCATTGCATAGGACTTGGGGCAATGGCCTTCTTGTGAGGGGGTAGAGCTCAAGCTTTACCTTGGCTTTTGATTAATCATTGATATTCCTTTAATTTTCTTTTGCATTTTGAAATTCATATATTGCTCTCTCTTTTTTTTATAAAGTTTCATCAACCTCAAATATGCAAGCCCCTTTTTCTCATGGGATTATGAAGCATACACTTTTCGGGATACGTGTAACATCCAACCCAAAAGAAAGGATGACGAAGAAGGAAAAGATGGAGTATGTTATGTGTGGAAAGGACATGGAAGCATTAACCTTATCAGAGTCCAAAAGTGGTACCCTTTTACCCAAGAGTGGCAACACTTGACTAGAAGGTTGATGTTGAGCACAAAGGTGAAACAAGGCAAAAAGCATAACTTCTAAGCATCATGATTCATTATCTAAATGATTTAATGAACCCATGATTCCTACTTTCATGTCAGAGTCTCAAATATATTGAATGTAAACAATTAATATGAAGTAATGAACAAATGTACCTCATGTGTGTCAGGAAACACAATCATCAAATGAGTGAGCTAAACATGACGTGAGAGGCATTTGTGGGCAGCTACCTATGGAGAATATTGAATGGCACCATTAGGATCATTGTCTAGGATGTGGATCATTGAAGAAAAAACTCATCTACTTACCCTAGAAGTGAGGGGGTAACAAGCTCGTCATTCTATGAAAGCTAATGATATAATCCAAGAAAGTATTCTTCACTTAGTGAAGTAAATTGGGGAATTTGGCTATTAGAAATATACCAATCACTAAGTAACATAATTACCAAATATAAATATGGATATTAATATCAATACAATATGTTATGAGAAAAATATGTATCTAAGAAATCTAATACAGCCCCGACAGAGGGGTATACATCTCACAAATATAAGGGAGCCTAGGCACTACCTCAATATTATGATCAGTTTTCTCTTTCAAGCTTTTATCCAGCTTAAATAATTGTGATAAACCTCAAACTCATAAATTTTTCGGCCTATTTTTTCAGCAAAAGATCACTCGAACCTTCAATCTCTGACTCCAATCTTCTACTCTTCCAACATTTTCTCAAGTTTGATGGCTTGTATAAAGAGTACACCAAGGGCCTTGCTCTAAGATGAAAGTTCAACCTTGGAAACTTCGTACCATCTTTGAAATGCTTGTCTTCTTTTACTTTATTTGCATATTCCTCATTTTGAGATTCACTAAGTTATTCAAGACTATAGTTGAAATACTCAAATATCACTTATATTCAAGGGAACAATTCTTATGAGGGGAGAACACTGTTGTCACTAAAATTCCAAGGATTTTATGATATGAACAAGCTATAGATTTCTACAATTTCTGGGAAGAAAAAGAATCAATCTTTTATGGCACATGCTTTGTGTTCAATGTTGAGCTCTACATGCAAGTTGTTTTCAGCAAACGTTGACCATATTGTAAGAAAAAATATAACCATATTGTATTCTTGTCATATTTCCATACAATATTAGACTTGTACAACCAGATTTGTTAGCTATATGGGCATCCTTCAACCTAAAAGTCTCATTTTGCTCCCTCGCCAAGAATGCCTCGAGTTATGTATATACCTTTTATGGACAATGACTTCCCACCTCTATTACCTTGAAAGCATCCCTATTAGGTGATAAATTACCCTAAATTATTAGTAAAAGCAACATGGCAACTTATTAGAGTAGAAGTGCTCTCTCATGTGGAAGGAAAGGAATGATATAGAATTTACTCACACTCAATCAACTATAAGCTTCTCATAGTATGACAAATAACTAATTCATATGAATATGGATATGTAGATTGTTATACCACAACATTCGTTGAACTTCAACCTTAAGGTTCAAAATCCAGACAACCTAAATATATTTTTCAGGTTCGAGTAGGTTAGTCAAACCTCACGGTTAAACCTCAAGTCAAATTTAAATCTGAAGGCAAATTTAGGTTTATTATTGGTTTTCCTGTTTTTTAGAAATTATTAAAAAAAAGTATGCTAACCCAAGAGCCATCTCCTTAGAATCCTCTTGTACTTTTTTGTTCATTCCTCACTTAGTAGACCCACCTGCATTGCTCGCATCGTTAACCCTCTCTCCATTGTTGTCAACCCTTGACCTTGCTAACCAAAACCCTTAACCATATGATTGCTTAATGTCAACTATAAACCAAACTCATTGAATCTCTAATTAATGCAAATTCAACCCACCATTACTATTGCTAGATGAAACATATTCCTGCTAGGTCAATGACCCAAAACCCATGGAGACTTCTTTTGTTGTAGCCTATGAGCCTTCAACCATCACTATGGCTATCCTCCAGCAGATTTGCCACAACCCACAACTCAATTTGTAGCTTGTAGCCTATGTCGCGACCCACAACTCAAGTTGTAGCATGTAGCCTATGCCACAACCCATAGTATTAGCATCCACAAACCCGTCACTATTGTAGTCTAAGTTTATAGACAACATCCAAGTGGCCAAGCCTCAAGGGAAATTTGAAAATATTCAAGATATTTAAAGTTATCAAAAAAGGTTGGAGGTTGGGATAACTAATGTGGGCAATTTCTTTATAGAAGGGGGATGCCACCTGATTATTCAAAAGCTTCCTTCATTTCATTGTTATTAGTCAGTTTGATTTCAACATTGGAAGTAGGATCAAACACTACGAAGGATCAGGTTGAGTAGGGCAAAAAAACCTCTTTCCCCCTTTATTCCTTGGGGGGGGCCTTTATAGAGTGTTTGTCCTTACACTCCTCACCCTTGCCCTTCTTAAGTCTTTAGAGCAATTTCATTCCTCTCCCTTTGGTCTTTGCTACTCTATTCCTTGTCCACAAGTGCGGACGAGGCATTCTTCCTCACCCCACTTAAATCGGCAAATCACCTAATATACCTCTCCCCTTGGTCTTCTGGTCTCATGAAGTGCCCTCCTGCCAATGTGGTTTGTTTGGTCTGTGTTAAATTGGCAACTAGGGCCAAACTCCATGTGGATCAGCTTATTTATGACAGCTGATATTTTTATTAGATCCCTCTCGTCGAGAGGTGTAGGATTGATCCAAAGATCATCCGATTCCGATAAGTATTTATGGAGATATGAATTTATTTTGTTTATGTAATTATTATCAAGCCGACCAGCACTTGAGTAGGCTCAGAAGCCCAATAGACGTGTCTATTCATCATCCTCGCTTTGGTATAAATAGAAGAGGATTTGTAGTCATTTGGCAACTCACCTCAAGTGATCTCCTCTCCACGTCTTGGGTTTATGGAGAAGGAGATTCACTATGGATTACGTTGGCCTAATATAATGATGCCCTAATCTTATACGCTGCCCTAAGTTACAGTCATGGAGGAGACATCTAGACGCAGGCCCTATAGACACAGTGAAGGAGGATTCTTATACGTTGTTTCCAGCAGCCCTCAACACAGTCAAATGGAGGCCCTAATCTGCTGTCCTAGAAGGCTCCATACGCAGTCCTGAAGGAGAGCCCTAGCTGCTGTCCTATGTTACCCTAGCCGCAGTCCTAAAGGATGAGCTACGACGCAGAGGGAGAGGCTTTATCCAGCAGCGTGTGAAGGCCAATCCACAGTTCTAAAAGAGCCCTAATTGCTGACCCTTATACACAGTCAAGTCTCATATACGCTGGCTGGAATATCACTGTTTGTAATACGCAGCAAGCAGAAGGAAACGCTTGCAGCTGACTTCTATTTGCTATCCAAGGAAGCTTCATACGCAGCCCTAATCCGCAGTCAAGTATAAACTCGGATTGCTGTAGGTGACAGCATGGTGATATGACATTGTTACATAATGAAGGAATGCATCTGCTCTAGATCAGCTTATACAAACAACTGGGTGTTTGAAAGGGCTAACAGCACAGTCAAGTTCTTATGATGGCCTATCAGATGGGCTGAGCTACTATGCCGAAGGTTAGTCAGATAACAAGGATGGGGGCAGCAAAGTGATGATTGATGCTTGATGAGTACAGCATAGAAATCATTGAATGCAGATCAGTGATAGAGAGCAGCTCAATGATTGGAGCTGCTCAGTGACAGGAGCAGCAAAATGATAAGTGCAGCATGGTACAGTACAGTGCTACACAATGGCATAACATGATGATATATGGGCAACATAGTATGATGCAGCTTGATGGTGCTACACAGTAAGGTGCAGCAAATGGACGAGATGCAGAACGATGACAGGTGAAGGAGTCACCTTGAGAATCAGTTGAAGCAGAATGTCTTCAACTGATCTCATCATGATACGAAATGATCTATGCTAGATCTAGATAAGTCAAAGTATTGACTTCTGTTGTAAATGTACTCTCTCTCTCTGCCGAACTTTGAAGATAAAAGAAGATTTGATCAAAGGGTTTCCCCACACATTGTGGGGTTTGTCCCTGGCTCGCGCCATATCTTGTGTCCTCTTGTCTTGGCTTGTCTTCTGCGTTTTGTATTTATGTTCTATCTGCAGTTTATCGTAATGTTGATGTGATTGCTAACTGTGAAAAATAAATAAATTGCTCTAGCATAGAACATACCTAAACTCAACAATATGAATAAAAATACCTGTAGATCCTCTGCAAGGGTCCAAGTGGTGGAATGAATGCTGCCATGACATCATACAATTCCTGGAACACCTGCCAAGACTATGGGGCTCCTGTGGGGCCTGTTGGGCATAATGTACCAAGCATATCACCATCATCCCAAAAGTGGATCGCTAGTAGTCTCTGAGCATCCATGAAGATCCGTGGAGTGTTGTCACTAGAGAAATGAAATGTAAAAAATATTATTTTGGGAGGGAGGTTCAACTAGCTATCACTAAAGAAATTATAAAAGGCTAGTCCCTCTTCTAATTCTAGTTGTTGTTGAAATATGAGATCAAATGCCATAATAGAAATTTGATTTGCAAACATCTCGTGTACAATTTGCTGAGGGTATTAAGGTACTGTGAGTTACCTCTTGATCCCTGCGTCCCTGCAGAAATTTTGGAACTCATTGGAACTATACTCACTTCCATTATAAGGTCTTAGTACCTTAACCTTCCTCCCGGTCTAGTTCTCCACAAGAGCTTTAAAAACCTCACCCTTGGTCTTGAAGAAGTAGATCTAAGTTTTCCTGGAATAGTCATCTAAGAACGTTGTAAAGTAGCTAGATCTTGTGATTAATTCCACTGACATAGGACCACATATTTCTAAATGGACCAAGTCCAATATCCCCTTGGACTTGGTCTCACTGTGAGGAAGTGCTACCTTGGCTTGCTTGCCAATTGCACACCCCTTGCACACTCTCTTTTGCTCCCTTTGATCTTCGGAAAACCTATAACCATTCTCTGTAACATAGGAAGAGCCTTGTAGTGTAGGTGTCCCATCTTCCTGTGCCAAAGCTCACTCTGGCCATCACTCTCATTTATAAGAGCCTTAACCTGCTTCCCTCTCAACATATATAGGTTGTTCTCCCTGCTCTCAATTACTTGCCTCTTGCGAGGATCAACTCCTTTCAGCTTAACAGTTGCTTCACCTCGCGTGAAGTTGACCTCTATTCCTCTTTCCTCCATGGGCGAAACTGAAAGGATATTCTTTTCTGACCTCGGTACAAACATCACTTTGTTCACCTCCATGATACCCCATGAGTCCATCTGAAACTCAATTCTGCTTATGCCCTCTACTTGGTGTCATCTCCAAGCCTCACATGTAGGTCTCTTGGCTCTTTGGCCATGTTGGTGAAAATATCTCGAGATCTCGTCATGTGATGAGATGCTCCATTGTCCACAATCTATACCCCTCTCGGAATGATGCTAGAAAGGTGTGACACTAAGGCACAATTCTTTTTGAACTTCTTAGCCAACTCATCAATCTATGCTGTGGCTGTCATAGATGTCTTTCCCTTGCCCTACTTGTTGGGACATTGTTCGACAAAATGACCAAACTTACGGCCCGCAAAGCATTTTACTTTGTTCATGTCCTCCTTTTTCTTTGTGAATATCCTCCTCCACCCTGGTTTTGCTTTGCCTTCCCTTTGCTCTTCTTCGCTTGCACGACAAGAACAAATTTCTCATCCCCATCACGACTCCTACGCTGCCCACCAATTATTGAACTCTTCTAGATTTCTTTCTAGATGAAGTCATCCCACAATTGGCTTGAATCAGGACGCTGTTGTCTAACAAGGATTCCCTCTACAAAGGTGGTCCATTGATTAGCACATCATTTTAGAGCTACCTTCACTAGCTTCAAATCACTCATAACTTCTCCCACAATAGACAACACATCACAAGCCTGCTGGATCCTTGTGAGATATGAGGTTACGATCTTTTATCTGTTCATTTGGATGTTGTTCAATATCACTTTGTGAGGAATATGGTTGAAGACGGAAAGGTGTTGTTGGTAAAGGTGGAAATTTTGAAGAATGTTGCAAATGCATTGACAAAGTTTGTGAGCATTGAGATGTTTTCTTGGTGTAGGGAAATAATGGGCGGTACGGACTTACACCGGTGACTATGTACCCCTGTGCCCCCCTATGTGCACAAAAATACCAAAGTGGTATTAGAGCCAAATGTCTCGAGTTCGAAACATACATGGGTCATGCTAAGGGGGAGATTGTTGGACAAATGAAATTCAGTGCCCACGCGTGTTGCATGACATGTGCGTAGCAACCTTTAACTTTGACAATGCATCCGTTTACTAACACCTGTGGGTTTTGGTGTAATGGCGATCGTATTCCAACAAAACATAGCTAACACTAATATGTGGAGGAACTTAGTTATCATAACATATGGAAGACACTTTTCTAATGTTAGGGTTGATCAAGAGTTACAAATGTGAAATGAACTCCTCTAAGAAGCATATTGTAAATTAGAAATTTCTCTCGTATGAGTTTGGTAGGTTGCTTTTGTATCCAGGTTGGCTAGTTATTATAGTTTCTTCGCTATTTCTTGTACTTTTTGTTGGAATTTCTTTCCTAAATATAAAATAAGATGATGACTTCTTTCTAATGGCAATGATGATACAAGTCCAATATATATGCTAGTCAAAGTTTAGACGTGCAATTGATGGTAAATATAGGGTTGTGAAACCATAGGAGATTGAGGATTATGCTTAGGTGGACAATGCTAGGGTGCATATTTATTCTATACTATGAACAAGGAACAATGTGATATACTACTGGGATATGATGATGGCTTCTTATATCAGTGACGATGTATTTATATGATTAATTATTTCAGTAGAGTTTTAGGCTACACAGTTCATTTTAATTGTCAGATCGAGGTGGGTAGACTTGTGAGGCTCTCTGTTCTGTATATACAAGAGAGAAGCCCTCACACTTATTTGGGTGACCTAAGCAAGGGAATTCATGGGAATTTGTGATTGAATGGGAGAATCTACCTATGGACAATACACTTGGTTACATGACGCCTCAAGTACCCAATCTCTCTCTACGTGACTAGCTCAAGGGCAGCAGGTATATTTTGTACTTTAAGCAGTTCTGCAACATTCAATTGTGAGCCTATGTTGGAAATATTGAGAGGGGGTGTGAATCAGTGTTTATTTTCCAACTATTGTTTTTCCAGTTAAAAAATTTATATTCAGAACACAAGATGAACAAGATGAACAAGATGAACAAGAAGAATAAATGCTTATATTAATATATTCTTTGCAGTAAAATAGATACAATCTATAAGTGGTTGCAACTAGTTTCCAAGCACCAACTTGGACTTTTGTGAGGTTCTAACCTCTAGAGCTCCAATTCTATTTCGCCAAGGCACCAATCTTGGATTTAGGAGCACTTACTCCCAAGGACTTCAATCCTTCGAGTTCCTGAGACACTAGTCCCAAGGACACCTATCCTTCCTACTTCTGAGACATCAACCCCAAGGACTCCAATCCTTCCTACTTCTGAGGCACTAGCCCCAAGGACTCCAATCCTTCTTACTTCTAAGGCATCAACCCCAAGGATTCTGATCCAATCTTGTCAAGGCACGTTTGATAGTAATGTTCTGCTCTCAGAACTCTTCATTACTGAGTTCTGTTTGTTTACAATGTCACTGTAGTCTCCATGCTACAACATCAATGACAACCAGTCTTCTCATGAAGGAGTCTTTAAAACTCTTCATACAGTCCACACAAAGTCTCCAATAGCTGACGTTTGATCATATCTCCACACAGCTTTAGCGAGTCCACTAAAGCTGTACTAAACTCTGCATAAGAACATGCTTTCTGTTCAAGCATATGTTCTTATTGTCACAGTGAATGCTTCAGCATGACTGTTTCTCTGTTGGCTACTTCTGCCTTCAAACAATGTTAGATAAAACTCTATTCATTACGTCACAGAATTATGCTTCAGACTGCATTGTATACCTGATTAATCCTTTCACAGGGTAACACGATTAGCTGAGAAGCTCACCCTTTGAATACCTCCTGTCCTATTGGTCCGTCGGCCTTTTTTGTTCTGTTGGACCCTGCTGCTGCCTCTGTATCCTCTAACTGTATCAACAACATTCAACCACACCTTTTGTTCTCTGTTTTTCCTGTTCTATTCATTTCCCATGCCTCTGTCTATCAGTTTCCTCTTTTCTCTGGTTCTTTGGCTTCCTCCTCGGTCTCTGTGGTTTCCTCTGCATCACTTGATCCTTCGGCTTCCTTCCTTGGTCGTTGTGGCTTCCTCTGTCTCTTCGTGCTCACCAACACTCTCGAGACACGTTGATTCAACCGCGAGAACCGAATAATACACAGAGAATACATATTACAAGTTAAAACCTGTAACAACGCTCCTTTTATCAATAGTTATTGACATACATAGGGCTTTATCGTTTAACGGAGTTGCCACATCTCAATCGCAATCGCAATCACCATGATTTAGCCTACTGAACTATCGGGTGCGTTTTATAGTTCATTTTTGCCTTTAAACTACGTACAAGGCCAATATTCAAATACATAGGAAATATGAGACAAAATACGAGTGAAGCACTAAGGGCGAACTTCAAATTAAATTCACCTAAGTCTATAACCACATTGGATTCAATGTGTAATTGCAATCAGCGGTCGCGCTCATGACATCTGATGGCCGATTGTCGATTCTCCACTGGATGTGATATTATATTAAGCCCATCTATAGTGTTGCATCGGGTCTAGTCTTGCAATCGCAATCAACGCTTGCCCTTGGCGGAGGTCTGATGCGATATCGCTAATCGCTATCGGCGATTGCAATGGGCCGCTTAACACATTGTAACTCCCGTTCCTGAAGTGCCGATGCGATAATAGTGATGCAATATTATGTGCCGGACCCGATAAGACTCAACACTCTTGTGCATAAAATTTAAAGTCCGCTTTCCGCCTCCGTTAGTGTATTTGCAATACAGCCAAGTCTTCTGACTCTGATAGTGTAAATGCATATATATGTGAGTTTTGTCCTCCGATAGTGTATTTGCAATACGACCAAGTCTTCCGCCTCCGATAGTGTAAATGCATATATAAACTCTGCCTTTTTGCTCCGATAGTGTATTTGCATATATGTATGGTTTTATGCTGCCGATAGTGTATATAGCCCTATCTATACATGTTTTTGCCGCCGATAGTGCATATAGCCCTATATACATGAGTTTTATGAGTTTTGGCCTTCGATATATGAGTTTGTGGCATATATTGTTCCCTATAGTGTAAATGCATCCATATATATGATATATGCTCCCGATAATGTATTCCTTTGGCATTCTTGCTCCGATAGCTCTCAATAATGTAAATGCATCCATATATATGATATATGTTCCCGATAGTGTTCTCTGTGGCATATATGGCTCCCGATGGTGTAATCTGTGGCATATATGGCTCCTGATAGCTCATTTGCATGCATATGACCCTTTTGTGGCATACATTGATCCGATAGCTCTAATTGCTTCCTCCAATGGCTCTGTTTGCTCCTTTGTTTGCCCTGTTCTTCTTTGGCATATATATATATATATATATATATATATATATATATATATATGGCACCTCCTGTAGCTCTGTTTTGGCATATATATATATATATATATATGGCTCCTCCTGTAGCTCCTCTTGGTTCTTCTTGGGCAATTATCACATGCACTGCTCTTCCGATATGGCTCCTCTTGCTCCAATGTGGCTCCTCTGGCTTGGCAATGTCTTTCAAAGAGACCTCCTCTGTTTGCTCTGATATTCTACAACATGCCTCTCTTGCTAACTCCTCCGTTAACAAACTCTTGCTTATGGCTTGGCTATCTTGATGGCCTTGCTCCTGTCTCTTCATGGATTTGCTCTGCTTCCCCTTGGCTTCATATCGTCATCTAGTATCTACAATAGTGCCATATTGACTTCAATGACAACCTAGTTCAACAATCTCCCCCTTTGTTATTGATGACAATATTCTTCTTCTCTCCCCCTTTGACATCAATGGCAAAGGAGTGCTCTGAGACTCCCCCTATCAAACTGCTTCTGTTCTTTATGAATGGTAGATTTTCATGGGTCTGTGAGTCCCCTTGTCATAGTGCTCTTCTTCTTTTTACTCAAGATAGAAGGATTGATGCTTTAGTATGAATTTGCACATTATTCCCTCTTCATGTCTTAGAACTATTTTATCATGGCTTCTACAATACTTAAAGGTGCTCTACTTCAATGCTTTCAATCAAATTGCAAATAGCCATACACCAAGTGTCCAAGTCTAGGTTTTTATGCTTCAATCCATATCACTGTCTCCACAGGCAGAATTGAGAGGCCTTTATAGTCCGAATCATGAGAAAATGCCACTAAGATTGTCTTTCTTTCTATCTTACTTCAGATCTGAGTTCCTTTGTGTCTCTGTGCTTCTCCTTAAGTCACTGCCATCCAGTATTCAATCATCACTGCATTTGGATGAAATGGTGAGTGGTTGTGGCTTACTGTTGCTATATTTTCTAAGTGATTTGTATCAGCTTAAGTTACGTTTGATTGCACAACATTCTCCTTTCTATGAGCCATCTTTTCCTTGTGTTCTTGTACATATCTCAGCAAGTTATTTCCCTAGCAGATTTAGATATCCAATCTGTGACTATCTTTTAAATACAATTGCTGATTTGCATCTTCATGCAGTGCTTCAATTTTGTTATATGCTGCCAGCTGCTCTTGCTTCAAACTCCATTCCTAATGTATCTTTTTGTTTGAAGATTGCCTCTATTAGTGTCCAAAATTTATCTGTTCTCACATTAAATCCCCGAGTCAAGACATAAACTTTTGTGATAATAGCACCAGAGTTGTTTGCCCTATTTTCTCTAGCATTAGATGACTTTCTCTGTTGCTTCAAATACTACTTAGTGATTAAGTGGAAAGTATCTTTAACAACAATCCAAAGATTGGTTACAGGATCATATTCTTCAATGTAGTACTCCTGAGAAACGATCTTCATCAAAGAATGATTGTTAATATAGCTCAACAAGGATTTCATAAGGACCCTTTCACTAATAGCTTCAGCAATAATGATCAAGAATCACAGGCTCCCCCTAACTGTATGCATCATCTATTTTGGCAAAGCCTTCTCATCAAATGCTTTAAATTGTCAAAATTCAGGCCAATGACATATGCTGTTGGTTGGAGAGCTCAAGGGGGACTTTCGGATTGTATTTGCTTCCTTCTCCATACTTGTGTAACTTTCTTCTTTTGCATGGTTCTAGCTCGTGTAAGAGCCCGAGTTAAGCTACAGTCACGTGCCATATGACCAATGTTATGACACTTGAAGCATTCTACATTGTTCATGAATAAGAATTCATGTTTTGTTCCTGCAAAATTGTTTCTTGGAGATTGTTGGGGACTATAATATCTATCTCTATGAGATGGTTGGGGACCATAACATCTATCTTTATGATAAGCTTTACAGTCTTTTTCCATGTGACCAAAGTTTGTACAAGAATAACAATAACCAAAACATGAACTTTGGTACCTGGGAGATGGAGATTTCCTTGATGTACTTCTGAAGCCTTTTTGCCTTGAGATGCTTTGATGATAACCATTGCCTCTCGCATCTTTGACATCATCTACATTTCTTCTTGCAGTAGGATTTCTTCTATTATAGCCTTGATTTTTCTCCTTGCCTTCGCTGGAACTGGGAGCATCACCATTTCTTTCTGGCTTCTTCACATCCCTTTTGTTTAAGGCATTTTCATTCTTGTTTGAGGATTCACCTGCATACCCGAGACTTGATTTATCAAATGGACATCTGTGATAGTTGAGCATGTCATCCAAGGCCTGAGAGCTCTTCAAGATTTTGTTCATCCCTTCAACCTTTGTTTTGAGGGAGACAATCTATTCTTCCAATCTTTCACACTCATTATTCTTCTTAGCAAGTTGTTTCTGAGTTTCTTCCTTGATACAAGTAGCTTCATTTGCTTCTAGTTCAAGGGAGATGATATCTGACTTCAATTTGAAGATTTCTTCATTCTTTGCTTGATTGCTCTCCATTTCTTCCTTGATCCTTGTAGCTTTACATGTTTCGGCCTTGAGAAGCTTCATGTTAGATTTTAATTTGAAGATTTCTTCATCCTTTGCTTTCAATTGACAGATCATGGTGTCTCTTTCCTTTCTTGCTTCATCAGCTTGTCCTTCTCTGACTTCCAATGCTTCCATGGTCTTTTCAGCTCCTTGTGCTTGTTTTCTTGCTTCTTGTAGTTGAGACTTGAGAGAGGAGACCTTTACCTTGTACTAACCAATCCCTTCTTCAAGTTTGTTCAAGCTTTTGTGCCTTTGTTCAAGTTGACTTGACAAGGTATCTTCCTGATTCTTTGCTTTATTCAATTGATTTGTCATGGATATGACTTCTTCATGATGCTTTCTTTTGCTTTGATGAAATTCCTTCTTAAGCTTGGCAAGCTCTTCATCCATTTCTTGTACTTGAAGCTTGATGAGGTCAACTTTCTTCCTTGTTTGATCTTGGTCACCAATTAGTGCTATCTTCTTAAATTCCTCATTTTCCTTTTTCAAATTGTTAATCTCTTCCATGGCAGTCATAAGTTGAGCGAGGAGTTCTTCTACAAAATCTTTTTCATTCTCTTCATCTTCTAGGTCTGCTTTAGCCTTGATGTCATCATTCTCATCTTCATCATCTATGATGGGTTATGGATTTCCTTCTTGATTTCCATCATCTTCTTGACTAATGGTCATGGTCAACGCTCCTTTTGAGTGAAGGTCATGAAGTTTGCCCAATATACCCTTTGTTGATGAATATTTTCCTAGATTGTTCTTTACAGAATCAGGCAGCCCATTCAAGATTGCCTTCATTGCTTTTGCATTGTACTCCTTGGATTCTTCATCCATCCTGCTATCAACAATCACTAATTTCCAGATTTCAATGCCTTGAGTCTGTAAGAAATTCCTCATTCTTGCTTCCCATATATTAAAGGTCCCATTGAGCCCTGGAGCCTCCTCAAATTGATTGTCTTCTATTTTAATAGTAGAGAGAGACACATCCTTAGGAGGATTGGAGACTTTCTTCCTTGAATTTGCCATTTGTGTTCTAAAGATCAACTTTCAAGCTATTAGGTTTTGAATGAAGGTACTGGCTCTGATACCAATTGTTGGAAATACTGGGGGGGGGGTGAATCGGTATTTCTTTTCCGACTATTGGTTTGCCAGTTAAAACATTTATATTCAGAACACAAGATGAACAACAAGAATAAATGCTTTTATTAATATAGTCTTTGCAGTAAAATAGATACAGTGTATAAGTGGTTACAATCAGTTGCCAAGCACCAACTTGGACTTTTGTGAGGCTCCAACCTCCAGAGCTCCAACTCTATTTCACCAAGGCACCAATCTTGGACTTAGGAGCACCAACTCCCAAGGATTTCAATCCTTCCAGTGCCCGAGACACTAGTCCCAAGGACACCTATCCTTCCTACTTCTGAGGCATCAACCCCAAGGACTTCAATCCTTCTTACTTCTGAGGCACCAACCCCAAGGACTCCAATCCTTCTTATTTTTGAGGCACCAGCCCCAAGGACTCCAATCCTTCTTACTTCTTAGGCACCAACTCCAAGGATTCCGACCCAATCTTGTCAAGGCACGTTTGATAGTAATGTTCTGCTCTCAGAACTCTTCATTACTGAGTTCTGTCTGTTTACAGCTTCACTGTAATCTCCATGCTACAACATTAATGACAACCAATGTTCTCATGAAGGAGTCTTTACAACTCTTCATACAGTCCACATAGAGTCTCCAATATTTGACCTATGATCATATCTCCACACAGCGTTAGTGAGTCCACTAAAGCTGTACTAAACTCTGCATAAGACCCTGCTTTCTGTTCAAGTATATCTTCTTATTGTCACAATGAATGCTTCAGCATGACTGTTTCTCTGCTGGCTATGTCTGCTTTCAAACAATGTTAGATAAAACTCTATTTATTACATCATAGAATTATACTTCAGACTGCATTGTATACCTGATTAATTCTTTCACAGGGTAACACGATTAGCTGAGAAGCTCACCCTTCGAATACCTCCTGTCCTGTTGGTCCTTCGGCCTTTTTTGTTCTGCTGGACCCTACTGCTGCCTCTATTTCCTCCAACTATATCAACAACGTTCAACCACACCTTCTGTTCTCTGTTTTTCCTGTTTTATTCATTCCCCATGCCTCTGTCTATCAGTTTCCTCTTTTCGCTAGCTCTTTGGCTTCCTCCTCGATCTCTATGTTTTCCTCTGCATCACTTGATCCTTCGGCTTCCTTCCTTGGTCGCTGTGGCTTCCTCTGTCTCTTCGTGCTCACCAACACTCCTGAGACACGTTGATTCAACCGCGAGAACCGAATAATACACAGAGAATACATATTACAAGTTAAAACTTGTAACAATGCTCCTTTTATCAATAATTATTGACATACACAGGGCTTTATCGTTTCACGGAGTTGCCATGTCTCAATCACAATCGCAATTGCAATCGCCATGATTTAGCCTACTGAACTATTGGGTGCGTTTTATAGTGCATTTTTGCCTTCAAACTGCGCGCAAGGCCAATATTCAAATACAAAGGAAATATGAGAAAAGCCACGAGTGAAGCGCTAAGGGCGGACTTCAAATTTAATTCACTTGAGTCTATAACCGCATCAGATCCGATGTGAAATCGCAATCGACAGTGGCGCTCATGACATCGTTGATGGCCGATGGCCGATTCTCCACTGGATGCGATATTATATTAAGCCCATCTATAATGTTGCATTGGCTCTGGTCTTGCAATCGCAATCGGCGCTTGCCCTTGGCGGAGGTTTGATGTGATATTGCTAATCGTTATTGGTGATTGCAATGGGCCGCTTAACACGTTGTAACTCCCCTTCCCGAAGTGCCGATGCGATATTATGTGTCGGACCCAATAAGACTCAATGCTCTCGTGCATAAAATTTCAAGTCCACGTTCCGCCTCCGATAGTGTATTTGAAATACAGCCAATTCTTCCGCCTTCGATAGTGTAAATGCATATATATGTGAGTTTTGGCCTCCGATAGTGTATTTGCAATACGACCAAGTCTTCCGCCTCCGATAGTGTAAATGCATATATAATCTTTGCCTTTCCGCTCCAATAGTGTATTTGCATATATGTATGGTTTTATGCCGCCGATAGTGTATGTAGCCCTGTCTAAATATGTTTTTGCCGCTGATTGTGCATATAGCCCTATATACATGAGTTTTGGCCTCCGATATATGAGTTTGTGGCATATATTGTTCCCTATAGTGTAAATGCATCCATATATATGATATATGCTCCCGATAGTGTATTCCTTTGGCATTCTTGCTCCGATAGCTCCCGATAGTGTAAATGCATCCATATATATGATATATGCTCCCGATAGTGTAATCTGTGGCATATATGGCTCCCGATAGTGTAATCTGTGGCATATATGGCTCCTGATAGCTCATTTGCATGCATATGACCCTTTTGTGGCATACATTGCTCCTATAGCTCTAATTGCTTCCTCCAGTGGCTCTGTCTGCTCTTTGCTCTGTTTGCTTCTCTGTTTGCCTTGTTCTTCTTTGGCATATATATATGGCACCTCCCATAGCTCTGTTTTGGCATATATATATATATATATATATATATGGCTCCTCCTGTAGCTCCTCTTGGTTCTTCTTGGGCATGTATTACATGCAGTGCTCTTTCAATATGGCTCCTCTTGCTCCAATGTGGCTCCTCTGGCTTGGCAATGTCTTTCAAAGAGACCTCCTCTGTTTACTCTGATATTCTGCAATATGCCTCTCTTGCTAACTCCTCCGTTAACAGACTCTTGCTTATGGCTTGGCTATCCTGATGGCTTTGCTCCTGTCTCTTCATGGATTTGCTCTGCTTCCCCTTGGCTTCATATTGTCGTCTAGTATCTAGAATATTGCCATATTGACATCAATGACAACCTAGGTCAACAACCTCTACTTATATGGCATGTTACGCACCAAAATGTGCAACCCTAAAAGAGAAAACTTTTCTCCTACTCTTCACATCTAGCCAGCCAACCATGCAGCCCCTAATAACCACCACTAGCCGATGATGTTCCATTATATCTCCACCACCTGTATCAGTCATATGCTTCTCACCCATTTGGAAAGAGCACATGGATGAAGGTGGGCTTTCAATCAAAAGGTACTTTATTCATTTAGAATTGGGTGCTTATGCTTATTTGTATTTGGGCATTTGATATGGATTGTGGGGTGACCTGGAAGGAGGAGGGGTTTTGACGGTGATCTTGTTCCCTTACCTTAAATGGGGGGTAATCTTCGATCCTAGTCTAGTGGGACCTCCCCTAGTGGCCTAATGGGTATTAGGGTGGGCACTACTTTGGAAGCCTTGATTGAGATAGTGTAGTTCCATCTATCCCTATTCCATACTTACCACTTTCCATCTTACATTATAAGCCCAGATTCAATCTCCATTCTTCGGGTTCAATTGACCATTGGTTCTCTGGGATTTAGCACCCATACATGCACATATCTAGGTAGGGCTTGAAATTTTGCCCTAGGAGGTTGATACACTAAAAAAAAAGAAAAGAGCATATCATGGTCATAAAATAGAATAAAAGAATTACCAAAATGCAAATATCGTTGGGACATATAAATTAACATGTGGGCAAAAGCCTAGCATGAGTTCAACCTCACTCATTATGGCCATCACTTGGTTCTTGAGCACATGTTCCATTATATCATAGAGGAACCCTTGCAGGTCCCAACCTCGATGAACAATGAAATGATTCATCCTTAAGGGGTAATACAATTGTTATACATCATTCAAAGCAAGCTCTAACCCTTTGAGCTATGAGCAATAATATTAAAAAAAATCAAGCAGAAATAAAAGGTGCATGAAAGGGGTAGAAAAACAACGAACGAGTTAGTAACTTATTCATCCATGATTGCTCTCTCCTCACATCTATACACTCAAGATGTGAATCACCATCACTTTGATCACTTTGACCATGGTACTTGGCCATGAAGTCTTCTTGCCTCCCTACCATCATTATTATTCACTAACTCCTATCAATTGAAGGGTGGGTTGAGGAAATGTTACTTCCCCTTGGGGGCTAAAAACACCTAATATGGCTGTCTTTTAGCCACTCCTACCTAGGGAGGAAACACCATTGCGAGTTCAAGGCTTAATTTTGGAAGAGAAGCCTTATTTGAAGTATTTAATAGCTCTTTACATTCAAGCTTGGTTCACTTAGATGCAAAAATGATTATTGTCCTTGATGACTGGTTGCTTTCACTAGACTTTATTGTTGTGATTGACAGGTGGTTTAGCAACCAATGTCATGAGCACCTTACCCATAGGCACCCAAGCCCTAGTGAAGTATATTGGCACCCATAGGTGAAGCGTTGAGAGCCTTGGGTCTCTGAGCAATAACAACACATCATACTTGCCTTTGGGCACCTCCCGCACCCAGGACATTCAGCCACTTTGCAGTACATTTGTTGATTCTTCAGGATGATACACCTGGACTCAACATGTCCCCAGGTCGACTTTAGCACCTTATGAGGGATGGCAACTGATTTAGGGCCTAGATGAGGATGATCTCACCTTTAGAGGTTTGGGAGGGCTAGTAGCACCTGGAAAACCCTCAATGTTGGAGCAAAAATGGACACCTTTTCACAGTTGGAGACCTAGGAGACCTCTTTGTGGTGCCCTAGGTGGATTTTGGGGATAACAAAGGGTAGTTGATAGAAATTTAAGGGCCGAACCTCAAAGGATGATTTTTAGGTGCTTCTACATCACACTTAACACTCTAGAGCAACAACGCTTGGCATTTAGAGCATCTTCTATGGATGACATTAGCCTAGAAGGCCTCACGGCTCACACGTGTGGGCTTCCTTTTGCTTTTATGTTAAGAGCTAATGGGTTGGCTTGTAACCCAATGCATCATTGCGATTTTACTTTTCATTTAGGGGCTTTTGGGAAAAATTAGAAGTCACCCTCCTCATGTAAATAGAGGAAAGGACTATTTCATTTTCATCATCATCTCTTGGACTATTTGACCCAATGTTGTTAAAAGCGTGAGTGGGATTAAATCGGCGCGGGGAACGAATCGGAAAAAATCGGAAAAATCGGGAAAAAAGCGGAAAAAAAGGGAAAAAATCGTTTGGTACAAAAATATTCATTTTTTTTCAAATTTTTAATATCTAAACCATCTACAACATAAAATAAATACATTGACACATAAATATGATAAAAAAACTAATATATAAGATGTTTAATATCATTTCTAGCGCTAAAATCACACATAACATTGAATCATGTCCTTAATAGTAAGTCCTGACTCCTGAGTCCCAACTCAGCCTCAAAATGTCAACAAAAAATATGATAATGTATCTCATCATGTCATAATGTTATATACAATAAAATGAAAGTCTAATCCTATTGATTTCCTTTGCCCCTCTTGCGAGAAAAGGCAACAGCTTTCCCTTTCCCTCTAGATGTAGATGCTGGTGCCCGTGCTGGTGGAGATGGCAGTGGAGTCTGATGTGCTCTAGAAGCTGAAGAACTAGAAGTAGGAGGTATAGGAGGTAGACCACATCCTCTCCTGGTGGCAATGATAGCCCGAGCAGGTGGTGTCACCTCCTCCTCCACCTGCTCCTCCTCCCCCTACACTACATCCTGCACTAACCAATCATCAACAGACTCCATGAGAGGCCTCTCGGCCTCAACCCTCCATGCAGCAGTGGTGTCAATCCCATCCAATGAGATGGCATCCACATCAGGTGTCCTCTCAAGTTTCCTCACCCATAATCGAAGATTGTAGTAGATGTAGACCATGTCATTAAGTCGCTGGGACTCCAACCTGTACAAAGATCATGAAATAATAATTAATAATTATAAAAAA
>APFE031163107.1:5667-87157 GCA_000404065.3 Pinus taeda | reverse complement strand
CACACCTCCTGCACTCCTGCCCAGAAGTCTTCCTGGTATGAAACTAGTCTGCATACGGCCTCTCCTTCTGGTTTGCGGCTCATTGTGGAACGTCGCCAGTCCTCTGAAAGAAACATTCTCTTCACATCCCACATAGAATTCAAGAGGGATTGAAGAGATATGAAACTGGTGGCAAACCGTGTAATGGCGGGGCGCACCAACTCTTTGTTGTTGGTGTATCTTTTCATCAAGCTAAGTACAGATGTATGATTGTATATCAATTTTGTAATACTTCTTGATGAGTCAACAATATCTTTGACAAAGGGAATTTTCCCTATGTCCTCTAACATCAAATCAATACAATGGGCAGCACAAGGTGTCCAAAATAAAGTAGGATGCCTGTCCATAAGCATCCTACCAGCAGCAACATAATTTGCAACATTGTCCGTGATGACTTGGACAACATGCTCTTCACCCACCTCCAAAATAAACGCATCCAACAAATCACATAAAGTTTTTGCATCTTTGATTTGGTGAGATGCATCAACAGATTTGATAAACATAGTCCCCTGGGGAAAACTAACCAAGAAGTTTAAAAGGCTTCTCCCCTTTTGGTCAGTCCAACCATCGGACATAACAATGCATCCTGTTTTTGCCCATGATGCCCTAAAATCCTCCAATCTTTGGGTGCAGTCACGCTTTTGATCTTGAAGAATCCGGCCTCTGAAATCATGATAAGAAGGGATTTTGTACCCCGGGCCAACACTCGCAATAGCATCAACAGCAGGTTGGAAAAAAGGATTATTCCTTACGATGCTGAAAGGAATATCACTCCAGAGGAGAAATTTTGCTAGCAAGTTGTCAGCTTCTTCTTTCTCGTTTCTTTTTAGCATTAAACCAATAGATGGCTGTGAACCAGGTGTGGTTCGAGGAACAAAAAATGATGATGCAGCTATCGGATTGATTGATGCTGCAGTAGAACCAGCGCCACTTCCTTCAACTGACCTTCTTAGTTGCCTTTTCATTTCTTCTTTGGCCTCTTCTCTAGTCTGCTCTAATTCTCCCAGTGCTCTCATGGCTCTTTGGATAAGTTCAGCATTTGTATTTGTACAAGGCCCCACATCATGTCCAGGGATTTGTGCAAGGTGATACTTCAACCTATACACCCCGCCGCTTATATCCTTTCCACACAACTTGCAAGTCAAGTTTTGTCTATCATTCGGAGCGTTATGCACACCATATTCCCAGAAAGGATCTAATTTCCTTGGCATGTTTGTTTTTGAACTTTGAAGTTGCAAACCTATGGGAAAAATTAATAAGGATTAGGAAATATGAATTTAGGATTACAATTTAGCATTTGCCATTTACAAAATTACAAGTTACAAATTTCCAGAATCCAAAGTTCCAAACCCAAGTTAACCAACCAAATGGCAAATGCCAAAAACTATGAAAAAACATAAACAATGTTTAAAAAAAATGAAAAAAAAAAAAATTGGTTCCCATAGCCATACCAAGTTACCCATCCCAAATCAATGAAGAAATAAAAAAAATTCTTTAAAAACAATGAAAACAAAAGAAAAATGGTGCCCATATGAAGTTTCTCAACCAAAAACAATTAAAAACATAGAAAAACAATGTTTTTAAACAATGAAAACAAAAAAAATTTACCCTACATACCGTTTCTACCGTGTAATCGGTGGTCTCCTCTTGAAATTGTCCTCCAACCACTTGGATTCGGTCACAAACCCTCCTAGCTGCTCTCTCCTAGCTCTTCTCCTCCTTCCGCGCGCGCCTCACTGTCCAAATGACCAAAATGAAGTGTGTTTTTTCATTATAAATCGCGCTGCCGAGGGGACTGGCGATTTTTTCAATAAAAATCGCTTTTTCGAAAAAATCGCCAAAAAAAAATCCGCGATTTTTTGGAATAAAACGCGCAATAAAATCGGGGATAGGATTAAAGCGCGATTAAATCGCACTTTTAACAACACTGATTTGACCCTCCTTAGAGAGATTTTGGCCTCTTTTTCTTGGTGAAGATGCAATCTATTGGATGGTTATTCTACATTTGAGCTATTCGCTTGAGTTTGGAGAAGTTGTCTTGGATCAATAAAGGATTGTTCATGCATATTGTCTTGTAAGTGAGCTTGTTTATTGATTTTATATCTAATGTATGGAATAAATTGATGTTGTAGGGTTTTTCTATTGTGCCCTAATTTATTGAAAATCGAATACATAGAATTTAGATCTCATTACTATGTGCATTACTCATGTATGATATGTGAATGGCAATCCGCTTGGTGTATCTTGATTATAGCTCTCCCAAGTGACCTTGATCCGTCACAAAGGCAATATTTAGGGTTTGTGCTAGGGCATCAAACATCTTACTTCTTTGCAAGTGATAGCTCATCTTAAGCATCCTTAGCCTCTATCCATCCAAGGCCTTGTCTAGTTGGTGATCAAACTATCTTGTATCCAC
This sequence comes from Pinus taeda, assembly GCA_000404065.3. Lineage (NCBI taxonomy): Eukaryota > Viridiplantae > Streptophyta > Pinopsida > Pinales > Pinaceae > Pinus > Pinus taeda. Next base: position 84,702 of record APFE031163107.1, on the reverse strand, counting down.
AAATTGGAATTTTCTCTCCTTCAATTCGACCCTCTCAAGGCCAAGGCACCAACTAGGGTTTAGTGCGAATTGGCTAGGAAGAGGAATTTTCAGTCTTGTAAGGTCTCAACATCTAGGGTTGACTGGTTGCCTCAAAATCGCTCCCCTTTGGTAGCCATTCCTTCCATTTTCATGCATAATTTCTCTTGCCCTAGTCATTTTCCCTAGGATAAAACCCTAGTTTGGTTATAGCTTCAACTTGAGGAGTTGTTGAAGGTTTCATGTGCCTTTACCTTGATAATACCCATTATTGGAAACCTTTTCTTGGCATCTTTGTCCTTAGGTTATCCCAACACACAACATATCAATCAAACCCTAGATCCTGTGTTGCCTCAATTTGGCCTCTAGTTGGGATGCAAATTGCCTTTTCTCATAGTTTGAACCTCGTCCTTAAGCCTAGCCATCCTAAGTGGTCTATTCTGTCACCTTGAACCTTTAAACCTAGAATATCTATTGGGTGACCTACATACTGAGACTCCTCCCATTGGTGAAAATCCAAAAAAAGTAGGGGGTAGTAGCTGTGGTGACAGTGGGCTACTACCTTATTGTTGTCACTTGGTCTAGTGATTGCTTTATAGGGTACCCCTCCACAAGGCCTGCTAGATTTTGTGGCAACATGGTAGATTGACAAATTCCCCAAACCACTAAGTCTATAAAAACCATAAATCACACAACCACACTTGCTTGAAATCAAAGAGAAATCAACAAAACTCAGAGTGCATTCAAAATACTTGAATCAAAGCAATATAAACCTACTTACAATTTAAACAAGGAAAACACTGGCACAAAACTGTACGTTGAGTGGGTTCCTGCTCAAGGCTGGCATGTGCTTCTATGCACTTAAACGTTCAGCACAGATGAGAAGTTGAATCTCCAAGCTTATACACAATAGCACACCAAAATATAATGGCACAAAGGAACACGCAAAGCAGTACTGATATGTTAATCAAAATAGAGTAATAGCAGAGTTTATATTTAATTGTCCCTGCGCTACAAGGCATTGGCATATTTATAAAAACATAAGAGTCTTAACTTAGAACAAGTAACAACAACAATCCCTTTCGGTGAACTAAACAGAGATGAGAATATAAATCAAGCTAACATTTATTTAATGATTCAAGGAACATGTCGATAATGAATTCTATTCGTGGCTTATAGTGCTTGCGTATTGAGCCAATGAACTGATATAATTTTGGGTGCTGGTGCAACTGTGATCTCTGGATGCAATTTGCAGACATAACTGACTTGAGATGCTAGCTCGATCGGGATCTGAGAAATACCACATGCATTAAAGAACATTGATCTAACAGTTTTATAACACTTTTAACATATGGAAAGGTCAAGTGATTAAGCAGTTTGGCCAACAGGCTCATGATTTGTGGTGCTGGTTTGCAGCTCTGCCTTGTGTCACCATAACCACGATCCCTGTGGCTGCGGAATGAGTACATCTCACTTTTGTGCTTGTTTGCAGAAAGATCTTCAGACCTTGCAAAAAGTTTTTGAGTTTGATCAAAGCAGTGGACCCCTTGTAATGTAAAAAAATCTCCGGCCTGGTGATTAAGGTTGTCTTGTTGATATTTAGCCGAGGTAAATATGGCCACCGAAAACCAACCTTTATATACAAGAGATTCTTCAGACACTGATTAGTTCACCAGTTATTATATTACTGCAAACATATATATATATATATATACTGAGCCACACACACTATAACCAAAATACCTTCTTAACAGCTCTTAATATTAATCAACACGAAAGAAATAAAGAACTCAAGCAAATATATATATATATATATATATATATATATATAATCATAAGCAGTGGAAGATTTAAAGCGATCAGAGATGGAAAATGAGGAATACTGAGGCAAAAATGGATGTTTTAATAAGCAAAACGAATGCCAAATAAGCGACTTGTCAATCAGCAGAGAATGTATTAGTTTTTCTTTTGTTAGTGGTGTAAACTAGAAGATTCTTATGTTAATTTCATGCAAATAATATTACAATAATGTCTCCCTGTGGCCTGCTACTTTGGAAACCAGGCCATACAAAGTAAGAAAATATTGTCAATTTTTGATATTTCAACAGAAAAACCCCTATGGCTATCTTATGCTGTACATATACTAGCCTAGACAGTACATAGTATACACTGAAAAATAACAGCAAAGCAAGAAAACAGACGAACATTCTGGAGCTAGAAGTGACAAAGGACATTGCTGTATAAGCATAGCTGGCTTGCTAAGGCAGATGCCTCTGGCAACTCTGTTTGCATTTGATCTATTGGCAGGGCATCCTCCTTTATTAGGATTGGATTAGTGTGTGTACTCCCGGAGTCTGCTTGGGAACTGCTGTGTTGTCATGTCACTTGGCGATTAGAGACTTCCGATGCTGATATCAAGGACTTCCTTGACTCTACTTCAAATTTCCTATCAACGAGGTCTAGCTTCTGAAGAAGGGCCTGTTGCTAAAGGCCCCTCTCCTCCACCACTTGGGCAATACAAGCTTTGTTCAACCAGTATAGGTATGCTAACCTGAAACTCCTTTTCTCTTTAGTTCTTGAGAGTCCTGGATCAGAGATCGAGCCCTTGTATTCTTCCTCAATTTGTTCCTTGGACACTCTTTTCCTCTTCTGCTTCACATAATTCTCCATATTTGCTATTTCCTCTTTGACCTCAAGAGAAAACTGTGTGAAAATGCTTTGCTGCCTTAATGGCAACTTTTTAAGCTTGGGTTGTATACTTGGGGAGGTATTGGGGATTGGCGTTTGAGGTATGAGTCTCTTCTATTGGATTCCCTGTTTACCTCTGAGTTTATCCTAGCCATGCTTATAAACCAGGAAGGGATGGAGTAAGCTCTAAGTCTCAAATTTTGCAAGGAGGCTTGGGCACATGTATTCCAAAGAACCCAGAAAACATTTTGGGCAATTCCACCCAGAAACAATTTTATTAAAATAGTTAATTATTTTTAAAGGGACCCTAAGTCTAAACTTAGGAAAATAAAATAATGAAAGGGTATGAATATAAACTGTGGGTGTAACTTCTACAAGAAGACGAGGATCAAGCAGAAATGATCTTAACCATTGGTTAGCTTCTAATCTGGACCGTTGAATGTCAACAAGGAGATTATTTAAGGAAGCTTGAGGGTCACTAGGAAACAGACACAGAGAGTTCAGAAGTTCAATTTTCTGAAGCAGAGCAACTGCTCAGAGAATTTTTATAGTGAGCTGTTGCAGTTTGGGGCAGAGAGAGTTTTGGTTGGAGAATCTTCTCCGGAGCCAAGGATACTTAGCAGAGAGGCAGAGAGACACACAGAGGAGCAGTGCAAAGGGCAGAGAGGGTGACGCAGAGTGAGGAAGGGCTCACACAGGGGCCACGCAGAGTAGCGTAGTAGCTTCTAGCGCAAAAGTCCTAGCGCAAAAGTCCGAGTCTGCCGAGGAAGCTAGTGTTTCTAAGCCGAGAGGGTTGGAAAAGGCTTCTAAAGGCAGATCGATTCTCAGTCGAGCTGATGTAAGGCCCATGAATGGGCAGTGCAGAAGTAGCCAGGGAACTTGCAATTCAGTTGCCGGATCATCCGAGACTTGCAGTGTAGAGTGAGTTAATCTCACCAGTTTCTTCTGCTAAGTGATTTTTTCTGTAATAGGGTTGCGGAGAGGGCATCCAGTAGTTGTATTTAGAAATACTTCAACTTAATAATAAAATCCCTCAAGAGTCGCTGCGTCGGTTTTCCCACATTAGGGTTTTCCGGGGAAATTTGTCCAAAAACACTGTGTCACTTTTGTGGATTTTTCTCTATTGTTCCGTTCTTGTTTTGGGAAAATTAATTAATTAAGTGAAGGTTGCAGTTGTATTAGCTTCGATATTTGCTGGAGGAAACAGTAAATAATTTGTTTAAGTAATTAACAGATAGGAGAAGTTTAATCAGTTGTTGCAGTAGTTGTTTCGGGTGGGATTCTCGAATTTTCACATAGTATCAGAGCATTGCAAGTGAAGCAAGAAGAACAGTGCCAGAGAACCTAGTGCTGAGCAGAAGAGGGAGATCGAAAAAGCTGCAGGAGGCAGTAGTTCGAAACCCCAGAGGGTTTGCACAGTCCTAGCCGGAGTGCTGATTTTTGAGGCAGTCTCCCACTGAGTGAGTCGATAGAGAGGAAGGAATCCCAGTTCGAAAGTTTGCCGTGGCAGGGGGAACAATGCTGAAGCCTTAGCGTGAGGAGAAGCTGGTGGGACGCAGTCTTTTCTGCAGGCCGATTTGCTGGGTAGAAAGACGTCAAAAGAGAAGAAAGAAGCACGGTTGAGCGAATTTCTTCCTTTGTAAGACTTCCCGCCAAGAAGGTCGTTTTCTTATTGGTTGAGTAGCAACAGTAAGAACTAGAGAGGAGTTTTTCGACATTTGTGGCGGAGATGGCAACCAGTGGATTGAGGGATCAGGATAGGTTGGACGGAGCATCCAACTATGTCATCTAGAAGGTAAGGATGTCATTCCTTCTAGATGAGCATGCCCTCAAGACATATGTCGATAGCGTGGTGGTTGTGCCTGTAGATGCAGATCCGCTGAAAAAGTACAAGGCAGAAATTGCGAAGGCAAAGCAAATGATCCTTGATGGAGTGAAGGATCGTGTTGTCTATCACATTGCTAGCAGAGGGAATGCTAAGGAGATGTGGGACACATTGTCTACTTTGTATCAGGGATCTTCCGAGCAACGAAAGATGTACTTGGAGCAGAAGCTGAGATCTACTCAGATGCAGAGGGGGGAACGTGTGGATCCTTTCCCCATGAAGCTTCAGGAGACCTATGACGAGTTGTCTGTTGTGGGGTCTACACCTCAAGACTCAGAGTTGGTTAGACTGGTCCTCAATTTTGTCTTAGATGAATGGTAAGTCTTTGTCTAGAGTATCTTGGGCAGGGCAACTTTGCCGAATTGGGATGAGATGTGGGCAACTCTCAAACAAGAGGAGTTGAGGAGAGACTTGGTCAAGTGCAAGCTTGACGGAAGCAACAACAACGGGTCGAAGCCTAAGGAGGAGGATAATGCCAACCCTTGCATCGAAGGGATAGCAGGAGCAACAGAGACGTAAGAAGGACATCTTGAAGATAAAGTGCTTCAGGGGTGGTGAGATGGCTCACTACGCTACACAGTGTCCTCTTAGGAAGAAGGACAAGGATGAGAAGCACGATCTGAAGGCCGTAGCTGTGAAGATCAAGGAAGAGGAGTTTGCCATGATAGTCGAGATACATCCAGGAGGGAGGTGGGCTGATTTGGAGCTGTAGTTCGAAAGAGCTATAGATGGGCAGGATCCTTGAGGAGCCCACCTATTGGATCAATTCCTTGCTACGGGAGCCCAGATCAGAAGTAGCGGGATGCACTAGTGTTAGATGGTGCCGAGGATTGTTGGAGAGATAGTTGCAATGGTTAAGAGCGCCAGAGATTGAACAACGCAGAGCAGGGTTGGCAGCAGTGCATATGGCACAGAGCAAAGGTCAGCAACAACGCAATACATTCAGAGGATCAGCGTAGAGACTAGCAGTAGTCAGGGCCCAACATTCACATGGTACCATACTGAACACAATTAGTTCAGTAATTTGGGATGCTTTTCCATTGCTCATGGAGTAGCAACAACAGTTTGTAGTCCAGTGGCAGTGCTAGCAGCAACACGGATGCAAAATTTCAGAGGGAGTTGTAGTACGGAAGTAGTGTTGACAGTGGCGGGGTCAGCAGCAGTACAGATGCAACATTTTGCATAGTAGTTGGTGGACAGCATGTCGGACATTAGTAGCGCAGAGGGAGATGCTTCAACAGGTTGCATTGCTAGAGTACATTCCTCGCTAAGAGCGAGTGTTGATTTCTGGTAGCATCAGACGTGCTCTAACTCTCAAATTTCGTAGGGAGGCTTGGGCACATGTATTCCAAAGAACCCATAAAACATTTTGGGAAATTCCACCAAGAAACAGTTTTATTAAAAAAATTAATTATTTTTAAAGGGACCCTAAGTCTAAATTTAGGAAAATAAAATAATTAAAGAGTATTAATATAAACTGTGGGTGTAACTTCTAGAAGAAGACAAGGATCAAGCATAAATGATCTTATCCATTGATTAGCTTCTAATCTGGGCCGTTGAATGTCAATGAGGAGATTATTTAAGGAAGCTTGAGGGTCACTAGGAAACAAACACAAAGAGTTCAAAAGTTCAATTTTCTGAAGCAGAGGAATTGTTGGGAGAATTTCGATAGTGAGCTGTTGCAGTGAGGGGCATAGGGAGTTTTGGCTGGAGAATCTTCTCTGGAGCCAAGGATACTCAGCAGAGGCAGAGAGACACATAGAGGAGGTAGCGCAGAGGACAAAGAGGGTGACGCAGTGCCAGGAAGGGCTCACGCAGGCCCCACGCAGAGCAACGCAGTAGCTTCCAGCGCAGAAGTCCGAGTTTGCTGAGGAACTTGACGTTTTTGTGCTGGGAGGGCTGGAAAAGGATTTTGAAGGTAGATCGATTCTCAGTTGAGCTGACGTAGGGCCTTAGAGGCTGACATAGGGCCCATAAAGGGGCAATGCACAAGTAGCCGCCGGCCGGGGAACTTGCAGTTCAGCTAATGGATCATCTGAGACTTGCACTGTAGAGTGAGATAATCTCACCAGTTTCTTCTGCTAAGTGATTTTCTCTGTAATTGGATTTCCAGGAGAGCATCCCAGTCGTTGTATTCAAAAATACTTCAGCTTAATAATAAAAACCCTCAGAGCTGCTGCACCGGTTTTCCTGCATTGGGTTTTTACGGGGACATTTGTCCAAAAATTATTGCGTCACTTGTGTGGATTTTTCTCTATTGTTCCATTCTTGTTTTGGGCAAATTAATTAGTTAAGTGAAGTTGCAGTTGTATTAGGCTATTAGCTTCAATATTTGCTGTAGGAAACAGTAAATAATTTGTTTAAGTAATTAACAGATAGGAGAAGCTTAATCAGTTGTTGCAGTAGTTGATTCTGGTGGGATTCTCGATTTTTCACAGTAACTGGATAACAAAGAGAGCCAATTGTAGAAATATTTATAGGCAAAGGCGACACGAGCAAGGAGCCAAGCAGTGAAGCTGCAGTAGTAGGCAAGGGTGGCTAAGATAAGAATGGCCAGAGAATTGAAGCTTAGTGATAAAATCTCCCAACCAAAGAGAAAATTTTCAGTGCTTTTAAGTTTTAACCCTCTGCTCCAGTTTGTGAGAATTGACTAGATGAAAATGTTGCGAACTTTGCCATCGGGATAAAATTGTCAAGGGTCTGGAAAACCAAAAAAATCTTAAAAATAGGGAAAATATCAGTAAAAATCGGCAAACATCGACAAGATTAAGATACCATAAAGTATCTTAAAAAATTGGAAAACATCGGCTAGGCCAAAAAATCATGATTTCGATATAAAATTGGGATGTTCGCAACACTTCAATAAGCCATAAAACTGCTAAACCAAATAATAAAGGAGCAACAAAGTACTTGACCAAAAAATTTGAAGAAGTGTTGTTGGCCCAGGATTTCGGTACTGGTTTCCCTCCACGGCTTGATGTTTGAGCACCATTGATATCCACAGGCTTGGCTTCTATCCCTACCATTTTGGATCTGAAATATCCATTTAACTATTGCTTCCAGAATCCATAATGGAACGTAATTTCAATCTTGTAATGAATTCAGTCACCGGTATACCTGATGGACAGGTTTGTTCTGGCGTGATTGCCCTTGATTTGCATCTCATCATGTTCTCCTCTGTGCTCCTGTACCTCAAGGCTTATACTCCATGCCAAACTAACCATTAGAACCCTCCTGAACTAATGATGTTGCACATTGGTAGTTCTATCATAGACCAAGGTTGTGTGCGATGGAAGAGGGTAGACGATCTAGTCATGAAGGTAAGTGTACTGCACCTGATACCCTGTATGACTTTTAACATGAAATTGGCTCAGGTGGGCTTGCATGCATGTGCCACTTGGGCACCTTTCATATTGCTGATGTGAGCACCCGATCTGGGGAGCAGAGATTGTATTAGTTAATAACTTAATTCATGATGGATTTATGTTAACTTTAGCTATGAAATGCATTTTTGGATTATGAGGTTTTATTTAAAGTTTATATCATTTAGGCTGTAAGTCAGTTTAGCCTTCTTTTCCCTTAACTTAAAATTATGATTTCATAGGGATCGGCTGATTTGCAAGCTGAAGGGAAAATTGTAGATGGTTTGAAAGATCCTGATAATGTACATGAAGCTGCAACATGGAGTAGTGAGAGAAATGAATCTGAAAAATTAGATACAGAACTCTTCGATTCTTTGAAGAACTCAACGGAGGAGTTGCAGAGGCATGTAGAAAATGCAACAGAGTCTCTAGCAGAAGCATCAAGAGGGGACACTGAAAAAGAAGAATATATGCCTCGAGCAACGGAAAGCAATTTTAACCAAGAGCCAGCAAGAAAAGGCGCAAAAATCCATGACTTCTGTTTTGGGATTCCATATGGTAAGAATCATTTTGTTCACTATCTGGGATGATCATTCTGTGTTCAAGGTTTTTTTTGTTTTGTTATATTATTATGTAAATTAGAAAGATGAAAATGACAATGTGTGGAGTGACATCAAGAGTTGTCTAAATTATCTGCTGCAGTTCTCACTATCCAAATATCATTAAGACGATTCTATCCTATAAAGGTGCATTAGGACATTTGCTATTTTGCTGGGAGATTGTTTTATTTTTATTCATACATTGTTTGACCAAAACAAATGGAGTCATGATATGAAGAAATCTTTTTGCCAGTTAATTTATTTTTGTATGTAAGGATTTTGGATTAACAGCTGTTATAGATATGTTTAACTTTCTGTTATGTGTTTATTTCATTACTTCATAGTCTGCTATTGTTTTGACTGTATCTAATCTCCAGTCCTTAGGCATTGTACCTGAGTCTTCATTGCTTTTAGGTTTTTGTTTGTAATGGGCATGCATAAGTTTTTTCTTTATTGCCAATGCCTCTAGTGTTTCCTTCTTGCCACTCACCGAGACTGTTGGACACCTGATCTGTTAGGGTTATGGTGAACAGTTACCAGAAGTCCAAGAAACCTTGGAAGTTGAATCCAACGCTCTAAATGTTGTATTTATATGTATATCATCTTAATGGAAATTGAATTCATTCCAACAGTGGTATCAAAGCAGTGTTATATCTGCCCTATTGAATGTTGTTTTTCCACCGTACTGGAGTCTAGGTTAGAATCTTACAATTACTGACGCTACCAATCCAAGTATCACAACAAACTACTATAAATATAGACAACTTTTTACAAAACCCAACTTTGTTATATTAGCAAATTGATTTACAACTGTCTAGGGCTCCCATACCAGGGATAACGGCCCTCATACATCCACTAGTATAAGATTACAAGAACGAGATACACTGGTCATCTAGCTGATGTTGTGCACCATCACAGCTCCTCGATCGTACCTTGAACACAACTGCTGGTCCTTGTGCTCCCAATCTGCAGCTTGTGCCTCTATCAATGTACCAGCTCCTTTAGGTCACTGAACAGAACTCCAATCTGCTCTCTAGCTGATCGTTAGTTCTTCAATGCATCAACACATAGAGACTCTTGTTGAGTTGTTCACAACTCCGTTTGTGAACAACTTTCAACTGCCCACTGTTGCTCCTCAGCTCCTTTGGGACTTCTACCCTCTAATGCTTTCCTGTGCTGCTCCAACGAAGACAAACTTCGGGCTGGAGGGCTGCCACCTATCACTGCAAGATGCCCTTCTCTAACAATGAACTTGGGTTGATGTAATCTGCTCCCTTGACCTCCTTCCTTTGTCCTTCAAGAGTCAGTCCCGAGCTTACCACCAATATGCGTCTCCTAGCAGTTCTCTTTGTCCTTCAAGATACTGCACTTAGGGCTCCTTGGGGACCTCCTTGCTGCCCTCCAAAAGCCTTGAGATTCCCAACACTAATCTGTCCAACATGGACCTTCTATCCACTAGCAACAATTCAACTCGAACACAACCATACATACCTCTTTGAGCTGGTGCTTCTGCTGTAGTTTTGGCTGCCTGGTCAGGGCTGATATGACTGTCACTTCAGGTATTGTTTCCTGCTCCAAAACCTCTCTACTCAGCTGCTGCTTGCCTCAACACATATGCTGCCTTCCTTCACTGGCCTCTAGGGCTGATCTGCACCATTTTTGGGCCTTTCGATCCCCTCAACTAGGAAGGTACAGGACCTTCGGTCCTTATGTTCAGACAGTCCTGAAGTGCGGCCTGTTCTAGAGGAGAAAGCCACCACAAAGCTCACACCAACCAGCTACAAGAACCCACAGAATCACTTGTTCTGCTCCTGAACAGAATCTGCCCAAACAACATAGAAAAGTAGCCAAGACAAGTCTCCTTTTCTCCCCTCACTGAGCTTCAGATTCTTGTGGCCTATTTTAGAGGCGTGCTTCTTATGAATTGTTGCACATTGCATGCTCAAATAGCCTCAACGAGCCTCATATTTATATGCCTCTCCTAGGGTGCCAACAAACTGTCCTTTATAGCTCAAACCAACCCAGCTGACTTGACTTCTTCTTGCACAAGCCCACCAGCACATAAATAAATTTATTTCTCACAATTTACATGTCTTTTCTTGGTGTTCTTTGCGTCCCCTAGCTCCATTTAGGGTCCTCTACTGTAATGTTCCCAAGTAGGGATTTAAGTGATACTCTAAACAAATCAACAGTGCAGCAACATACAATTAAGAACATGCATTGAACACTCAGAACACTGAAAATGTGGAACTGCTGAGCCATGTATTATAAAATCTGAGAGCAATGGGTACAATATAAATGTAGTGGTGCACCTGGGCTTGTCTCAAGGACAAGTTGGACTAAACCCAGGTGATGGAATAGTTGAGATGATGGCCGTTCAGCTGCCGCACCACTTGCACTGCGTTGTCCCAACAAACTGCTGATTTGCTAACTTCGACCTACTGGAAGGTGCCCAAAAACCACCCCTGAAAATTATATCCTTTTAACCCTAGACTCCTTAGCCAAATCCCTGAAAAACCCAGAAGGAAATTTCTCTTGTTTTGACTTTGGATTTTAGCCTCCTTGGAGCCTCTCTCCAGTTGTTACAGCCAAATTCGACTTGCAGGAAACAGCTTGCAAAGCCCTCAGAAAATACCCCAAGTACGCTGGAGCCTGGGTTCACCTGTACTGATCAACTCCTTTCTCCCCGGATGACCCTTGGTGCGGATGACTGCTCTCCCAGCGCCACGAGTTTGCTGCTACAATGGCCTTTGCGTAACATCTTCGTCCAGAATCTCGACTGACTGCTGCGCTGGTCTAGCTAGCTGCTACTCCAGCAGAGTTGCCTTTTATGCTGCCTCCTCAACTCCCGACTCTCCCAGCAAGTTGTGAATCCCCTTAGGTGTTCTATTCCTGGCTCTCCCAGCACGCTGTGAATCCTCCTTGCTGATTTCTAATCCCTCCTGCGTATTCTCTAGCTGCCCAAGAATACGTAGTTCTTCCCTGTGCTGATGACTGAAGTGTGTGACTGTACCATATTCCCTGGAAACTCTCATGTAACAGCCTCCCTAGGGTGGGCACGGATGGTCCCCCGAAGAAGAGGTTGAATCTTTCTTGCGGAAGACTCGTGGCTAAACAGTCGGTAGACTCGCTGAAGAATAGAGCGTACAAAATGAGTTTGCTCGTCAAATAATCAGAATGCCCCCAAAATGAGAGCTGATCTCTCTTTATAACTCCTTGGGCCCTCTTAGCCTCATGTGGGCCCCTCCATCCACTAGCTCGAATTTTCTCCAATGTATTCCTTGGCCAATTTCAAATTATGCATGTGGTGGCCTCCACATTCCACTTGTTGCCAAAAATAATTCAAACTGCCTATAGTTCCTAAGTTTCTACGTGTGGGGTCCTTCTCCTAAACCAAAATTGCTGCCAAAATTGTGTTGCTGCATCTCGTGATTAATTCATTTGAGAAGGGACATGACAGTCCTCCCCTCCCAAATGTTGCTTGCTCTAAAGCAACCTCAAAACTGGGTGCTCTAGTATGTGCTCACCCCCTCCCAGGTGGCATCCTCATCCGGTAAGTTCTTCCAGCATACCAAGAACCCCCTGATGGTCCTGCTCCTCAATTTTCTCTCCCTGCTCTTCAATATGGCCTTTGGTTCTAGCACCAAATGGCCTTCATCATCCAATAGGGGTAGATCAACTACTGCAATCACCTGTTGTCCGAACACCTTCTTCAGGTATGAGACATGAAACACGTTGTGAATCCTGCTCCTCGGAGGTAGTGCTAGCTCATAGGCCGCCTCCCTAACCCATCTGGTCACCTAGTAGGGCCCATAGAAGCGTGGTTTTAGCTTCTCAGCCCCCTTCTGTTTCAACGTGGACTATCTGTAAGGCTGCAACCAGATGTACACTAGGTCCCCCTCCTCAAAGTGTCTCTCTATCTCGTGTCGATCTGCATACAATTTTTGCTGATTTTGGGCTGTCGCTAGATTATCCTTGAGAGCTTTGAGGATATCTTGGCTCTCTTGGACCCAGTCTTTGTCCTTTGGGGCTTGGCTGTCTCTGAAAATAATATCAACAAAAGTTAGAGCATCATAACCAGAAAGGGCACGAAAAGGAGTCATACCAATAGACATGTGGTGAGTGGTGTTGTAGCAGAACTCGCCCAAGAGCAACCACCGAATCCACGTCCTCTGTTGACTTGTCACATAGTTCCTCAGGTACCCCTCCAACCACTGGTTGACCCTCTCTGTCTGGCTGCCCATCTGAGGGTGGTAACTGGTGCTAGGAGTAAGCTCTGTCCCAACCAACTTGAAAAGATCCTGCCAAAAGCCACCCATGAATCTACTGTCTTTGTCGCTAACAATCTTGGGGAGTCCACGTAGCTTGAAAACCTCCCGGAAGGAGAACAACTCAGCTACCTGGGATGCCGTGAATCTAGTGGGGATGACGAAGAAATGGGCAAATTTGGTCAGCCTGTTGACCACCACATATATGCAATTCTTCCCCTGTACTGTGGGGAGCCCCCATGATGAAATCCATCGAGATACTTTCCCATTTCCCCTCTGGAACGGGAAGTGGTTGTAATAGCATTGCAAGGTGAGTCAGCTACCCCTTGTTTTGCTGGCAAGCCTCACACTCCCTTACGTGTTGCAGTGTGTCCTCCTTGAGGCCTTTCCACGTGAATCTCTCCCGAACAACCATGTAAGCCTTACGGAATCCCTGGTGTCTGGATAGTGGTGAATCTTGAGCTGCCTGGAGTACCCTCTCCCTCAACTGCGAGTTGGGCACTAAGTAAATGCGCCCCTTGTAATAGATGACCTCATCCATCACACGGTAATGCTCATCTGCATGTGTCCCCGCTATCACCTCGTAGGCCCTCCTGTCCTTGGAGTACTCAACAAATAGTTGAGCCTTCTAGTCCTAGTAGATGCTCATAAGAGATAACCCAACTGACCTTCTGGATAGAGCATCGGCCACCACGTTGTGCTTGTCCCGCACATACTTAATACCAAAGTGGTAGGCCTACACCTTGGTGACCCATCTCTGCTGCCTATAGTTGAGGCCCTGCTGCCCCATGAAATGTCGAAGATTGTTGTGATTAGTCTTCACTCTGAATCGGTTTCCCACCAAGTACTGGCAAAACTTGGCCAATGCATGCATGATGGCCAACATCTCCTTGTCATATATGGAATATGACAACTCATGCGGTAGGAGCTTCCGACTCTCGAAAGCTATAGGGTGCTCCTCTTGTGACAAAATGGCTCCAACTCCCACCCCTGATGCATCACACTCCACCGTGAATGGCTGGGAAAAGTCCGAGAGTGCCAAGACAAGGCAACTACTCATCACCTCCTTGAGGCAATCGAAAGCGGCCTGTGCTCCCTCAGTCCATGTGAAGGCTCCTTTCTTGGTCAAGTTGGTCAAGGGTGCTGCCAGCTGTGAGAACCCTTTGACATACTTACTGTAGTAAGTGCAGATGCCCAAAAAGCCTCTCAGCATAGTCACGTCTCCGGGTACTAGCCAATCCCGGATGGCCCTGATCTTCTCCTCATGGCCCTTCATCCTGTCCGCTCCAATGATATGCCCGTGATAAAGCATCTCTATCAATCCAAACTCACATTTGGAGAGCTTGGCATAGAACTATTGCTCCTCTAGAATGCGCAGTACCTCTTCCAAGTGTTGGAGGTGCTCCTCCCATGTCTGGCTGTAGATCAGAATGTCGTCAAAGAACAGTAGCACGAACTTCCTCGCCCCCAAAAGATGTGGTTCATGCAAGATTGAAATGTGGCGGGAGCGTTGGTCAGCCCAAACAGCATGACCAGAAACTCAAAGTGCCGATAGTGGCATCGAAATGCGGTCTTCGGGATGTCCCGATCTCGAACTTTGATCTGGTGGTACCACGAGCGCAGATCGATCTTAGAGAAGTACTTGGCTCCTCTAAGCTCATCCATCAGCTCATCAATGTGGGGAATGGGGTATCCGTTCTTGAGGGTCTTCCTGTTAAGGGCTCTGTAGTCTATGCACATTCTAAGGGTCCCATCCTTCTTCACCAGCACTACGGAAGAAGCAAAAGGATTGGAACTAGGCCTGATGTGACCCAAAGCAAGCAGCTCCTAAATCGCTTTCTTTATCTCGTCCTTATAGGCTTTTTGGGGTGCCTGTAAGGAGTAGTGATGATTGCCTGTATGCCCTGCTCTAGCTCAATGGTGTGCTCAAATCCTCTATCTGGTGGCTGCCCTGGTGGAATGTCCCCGAACACCATTACATACCTGTCCAGAAGAGCATGTATGTCTGCCGATGGTGATTGTGCCTGTCCCCCAACCTCTGAGATCCTCAACTCGACTGCCCATTCGATGTCCCCATGTCGAAGATCTGCCACCATCCTGTGGGCTGAAACTGTCTGAGGCGGATAAGACTGTATGCCTCTCAACACCACCAGTTTGCCGTCTGGCCCCATGAACTCCATCTCAGGTTTCCTCCAATCAATCATAACTCTCCCAAGGGAATACAACCACTGGACACTCATCACCATATTGTTGTCTAGCACATCGACCACAAAGAAGTGGTATGTCATCGAGTAGTTTCACATAACTACTATCAAGGAGGGCACGTATATGGTACACTAGATGGTACGGTCACCCGACACTAGGATGGAGAATCCCTCAAACTCTGTCGTGGTGAGGCCGCTCCTCTAGACCAGTTGTGCATCTATGAAGTTGTGGGTAGCCCCATTGTCCACTAGTACAAACACCCTCTGCCCTTGTACTGTACCTTTGATCCGAAGTGTCAAAAACTCGGGAATCCCCCATAGAGAAGTAAGGACTCCCCTTGATGAGGCAAGAGATGCCCCTCCCTGTGGAGGTGGTGGTGGTGGTGGCTCTCTGTCCCTTGAACTCTCTCCATCTGTCCCACTGCAATCCTGATCCACCTCGTCGTCCTGGTCACTGTCAGAAAAGACCTCAATGTAGTGTGTTCTACCCACTGTGCGCCTATGGCCTGGTGCCCAGGGTTCCATGCATGTGAAGCATAGCTTCCTCCTCCTGAGGTCCTTTCGTGTCTCCTCATCTAGCTGCACCCTCCTGTGTGGTCCTCAGTGGCGGGGGTCTAGTCTCATGCCCATTCTGTGGGAAAGGGGTTCGTGCAGGAAATGGTGCTGTAGTCTTGGGGATAGCCCCCTGCAAGTCTCTGGCGCACACCATTGCTTCCTGCAGCGTAGAGGGTCTAAGTGACTTCATTAGCCCATGCAGAGGCTCAAGCAAACCCTCAATGAAGGTGTATACCCTCCTGGCCTCAGACAGATTCGGGACCATCACTGACACGCAAAAAATTAGAACAATACTGCTTTGTGTTGCCTGTCTGGTGCAGTTGTGTCAGCTCCCTGAAGGATGCCTTTGGATCCCTCTGGATCCCTCTGATCAAACCACTCCACCACCCTCCTAGTGAAGTCCTCATATGAAACTATTTGGGCATATGCCAAAGTGGTTAGGCCGTGAAATCACCAGTCATGGGCTTCCCCCTCCAAATGCAACGCTGCCATCTTAATGGCCCCCTGTTTTGTCATCCGGTTGAGCTGAAAGTATGTGTCCATCTTTTCAACCGAAGCCCTGGCTGTGCACTTGGCAGTGCCATCAAATGTGGGGAAGTACATCCTCCCTATGGTTCTCTGCAACTCATAGTTTTGGGTCCCTTGTCCTCCGTACCCCTTGTTCCTCTCGCTCTGCTCAAGCTTGCAGTAATCTTTGAAGGAGAGGGCTTCTTTGTAATCTTTGTCCATCGCTTGCCACTCTCTGAAGTAATCCCCCATCTGGGGAGTTTCTTCCTCCCGTGCTGGTTAGATCTGTGCCATCGACACGGAGGAGGGTAGTGTGGCCTCAATGGGCACACTCACTGAAGGGCACTGTGCTGCTGGTGAGGGATGATCGAAGGGTTGAGAAGCTCCTGAGGTCTCTTGACACAAAAACCCTCTAGGTGTGGCTCTATCTTGACTTTGTGATTTGATCTCCTCCAGCATGTCTTTTTGCCCTTTGATCAAGCCACTCAGAGCCCTCTAGAGGTTATTGAAAGCCATCTCCTCCCTGCTCTTGGGCTCTGTCATTTCCTCTTCTTTGGCCATTGTTTTCCCTCTTTCCTCTATGTCTAGTGTAATTTCCAGCTCCCTTTCTCCGCTCCTGTACCTCTGCCTCTGGTAAGTGATGTTCTTCCGGTCTTTTCCTCTCATAGGAAACCAATCCCATAACTGAGATGAGGGCCGTTTAGCTGCTACACCACTTGCACTGCGTTGTCCCTGCAAAATGCAAACTGCCGATTTACTAACTTCGACTTGCTGGAAGGTGCCCAAAAACCACCCTTGAAAATTATATCCTTTTAACCCCGGACTCCTTGGCCAAAACCCAAAAAACCCAGAAGGGAATTTCTCTGGTTTTGGATTTGGATTTTCGACCTCCTTGGAGCCTCTCTCCAGCGGCTATAGCCAAATTCGACTTGTAGGAAATAGCCTGCAAAGCCCTCTGAAAATACCCCAAGTACGCTGGGTTCACCTGTATTGACTAACTCCTTGCTCCCTGAATCACCCTTAGTTCGGATGACTGCTCCCCCAACACCATGAGTTTGCTGCTATAGTGGCCTTTGCATAGCGCCTCCGTCTGGAATCTCGATTGACTGCCGCGCTGCTAATCCAACAGAGTTGCCTTTTTATGTTGCCTCCTCAACTCCTGACTCTCCTAGCAAGCTGTGATTCCCCTTAGCTGGTCTATTCCCGGCTCTCCCAACACGTTGTGAATCCCCCTTGCTGATTTCTAACCCCTCTTGTGTGTTCTCTAGCTGCCCAAGAATACGCAGTTCCTCCCTGTGTTGATGACTGAAGTGTTTGACTGTACCGGACTCCTTAGAAACTCCTGTGTAATAGCCTGCCTAGGGTGGGCATGGATGGTCCCTCGAAGAAGCGGTTGAATCTTCCTTGCGAAAGACTCGTGGCTAAACAATTAGACTCATTGAACAATGGAGCGTACAAAATGAGTTTATTCGCCAAATAATCAGAATGCCCTCAAAATGAGAGTTGATCTCTCTTTATAACTCCTTGGCCCCCCTTAGCCTCATGTGGGTCCCTCCATCCACTAGCTCGAATTCCCCCCAACATATTCCTTGGCCTATTTCGAATTATGCATGTGGTGGCCCCCACATGCCACTTGCTGCCAAAAATAATTCGAACTGCTTATAGTTCCTAAGTTTCTACGTGTGGGGTCCTTCTCCTAAACCAAAAGTGCTGCCAAAATTGTGTTGCTGCGTCTTGTGACTAATTCATTTGAGAAGGGACATGACATCTACAATCTCCAAGGGTTAAATGTCCAAAACTCCTTGTGGTTTCACACCCATAAGCTTGGGTGCAAAGCCCATACCTTGGGTTCTAAGCCTGCAAAGCCATTTGTGGAGCTCATTCCTCCAAAACCCTGAACCCTAGGGCTTGGAGTACCTCCCAAGCTACCACTTTCAACACTCCCTCTTAGCGAGGGAGGTACTTCCAAGACTAGGAAGTAACTTGTTATCATTGTCACTGCTTGTGACACTAGCTCAACTCTTGGCACCCATAACTGCAACAAACTTTGTAGCATGAGCTATGCCCTTCTCGGAAGTGTCACTGTCACTGAAAGCCTCTTGTTTCTTCTTCTTCTGAAATGTTTGCAGGTCTTTCCACAATTCCCTCTCGCCAGTTGTAAAAGTACCCTTACTCCCTACTGATCACGTGCTCTTCTTGGACTGCACAATCTTCCTTTGAACCAACAAACTCCCTTTAGAACTCGGCTCCATTTGAACCTCTGGAACCTAGACCTTCTCTTCCTTCTTCTCATGGTCTATAGGCTTGCCCATTAGCCTATATAGACCATGCTCTCTAACTCCATTCACAACACCTGCGGAGCTAGATCATCTAGGCTTAAGTCTTGCCTTCCCACTTTGGAACAGGACCTTAAACCCCTTCTACTCAATCGTTGAGACATACATCACATTATATTTGAGTCCTGGTACAAACAATAGTAAGTACATCCTAAACTTGCATCACTTGACCTGACTCTATCTTGAATGGCACAACACTTGATCTCCAATCTCCTTCTGATTCTTGTCGCCCAACACCATGTGCAACTTCGAGTCCCACTCAGTTACTATCTCGAACACATCCTGTGACCCTGTCATGTGGTTCGACGCACCACTGTCCAAGTACCATGCAACCTTGTTGATGTTACCCTGTGAGAAATGAGAGATCAATGCAAAGTCATTCTCTAATCTCTTGGAGAGGTCATCAATCTCGGTAGAAGAGGCAACACCTGCGACCTGCTTCCCCTTCTTCTTCTCGTCATCTCCCTGCTTCTTCTTTGGACACTTCATTGATAATGACCAAACTCGCCACAATTGTAACGCTTGATCTTACTCAAGTCTTTCTTTTGCTTGCCCTTCATTATCGTTACAAGAGACACGTCATCATCAAAAGCCTTCTTGTTCAGATGAAGATCCTTGTCTCACAATTCTTCCTGAATGAAGTCATTCCACAACCTATTCCAGTCTGGCAGCTTGTCCCTGGCAGTGATCCCCTTGATGAATGGTTTCCACTTTGGAGTAAACCCCTTCAAGGCAATCCTCACCATCTCAGAATCTGAAACAATCTCACGGATGGCGACAAGCTCATCTCGAACTTGAGACGATCTCATTAGATACGAAGTCACCCCTTTACCCTGTATCATCTTGGTGCCCTTCAACTTGTCCTGTAACACCAATACCCGATTCTCGTTCTTATTCTGGAACAGATTCTGAAGAGCCTCCCATATCTCATGAGTAGTGTTCTTCCTAAGAAGATGAGGTATTAAGGAATCCTTGACACTGTCTAGGATGATCAACTTCGCCTTCTTATCCAACTCTTTGTACACTTTCAACTCCATAGGGTTAGTTGACTTCTTGTTTTCTTTCTTGACAAAGTCCCAAATCCTATTCACCATCAGAACCAACTTGATCCTTTCTTGTTGAAGGAAATGTAACTAGGTTCGGTCTTCATAAATGTACTTTTGATATTTGTATTTATTCAAGAAAAGAAATATTATTTTTATAATATATGTCAATGAGTTTCTTGCTCATTGAAATAGGTCTAGCACATGTTAAAGTGCTATAGGTGAGTCAAATAGTCAAAAGAAAAATGTTGAAGACCTTAAGGGCATGTTATTATAGGTATACATATGTATTAAAGTCAAAGAAGTCACCTCCAAGCAAAGTCAAGTCTCCTTCAAAGCAAAGACACCACCAAAGAAGCCATCTGAAGCAAAGATAGCAAGTCGGCCTACAAACAGCAAGTCGGCCTAAAGGAGGGACAATCCTCTATATATAGAGGTTGTCAACTCCTCCAAAGACAACACAATCCACCTCTAAAATCAGTGAAGTAAAGGAACAAGTAAAGGGTGAACAAGTGACAAGAAAGGGAGCCTCTAGTGCAGTGTACAAGTTGAAGTCTAGGCCGAAGTTAAGAGAACTGTTTTCTGGGGTAGAAAACAGTTACACATGCGAGAAACAAAAGCATCCTTACAGTCATTACAACAACAACAAGTAACCTAGGCCTATAAGGCCTCCTACTCAAGCGAAGGAGAAAGGAACAAAAGTATAGAGGAGACCTCCCACACGTGCGAGAAATTAGGGCTATAGTGTTGCCATGTCAAGTGTGCAACTACATCTTAAGAAAGGGCTTGGATGGAGGAAGGATCTTCATATGTAAAGGAATCTACCAAGGAACAAAGAAGAATACCTCTTATGGAAGATAGCTAACAAGGACTACTATCAGTTGCCGGAAGAAGGATGAAGTGCCGGGAAGAAAAGTGCTGGAAGAAGGAAGACTAAGTGCAAGGGAACAAAGTGCATAAAGGAGGAAGGACTTGACTTGTGCTTGGAGGAAATTCTAGTTAGGGGTCTAGGGTTTGACATTAATCAATAAGAAGCTTCAATAAGAGAACTTACCGAAGGTTTTCCTCTCAAGAGAAGAGAGGTTTTGACCTTGGTAGAGAGACAACATCTTGTGTTCTTGTTCTTATGTTTTTGGTAGCAGTTTAATGAAGTACACACACATGCATTAATAATAAGAAGAAGAAGATTAGGCTAACAAGAAAAGTATAAAGACTTCACAAATTGTTATCAAGCAAAGAAGAATCTAACTACACCTAATTGCCCTTGATTCTTCAACATGGTATCAGAGCTAAGGTGACACATCAAGGAAAGGGCATCTCAATAACACTCATCAAGAAAGGACATCTACAAAAGTTGAAGCGTCTAGCCAAGAAGTCTCAACCACTTAAAGGACAAGAAGGTCTACTGTCTATCAATCATCAAGGAAGACTACAAAGCAAGAAGAAGATCCTTACATAAAGGCACCTACAAGAAGAAAAAATCAAAGAAGGACCCACATCAAGCTACAAGTCATCAAACAAATCTCATCATCAAGTCAAGTCCACTTGGAGAAAGCAACTTGAAGAACATCAAGATCTAAGGAAGGCAAGCCATCAAGTCTTCAAGGAGAAAGCAAGTCTACTACATCTCAAAATCTATCAAGTATATGTCCCCTTCTGAATATACATCAATGTCTTTTTGCAAGGAAAGCAATAAATTGGTAGGTACCAATAACTTTCTTGCATGGAAGAAGAGGATTGATTTACTTCTCAAGAAGAATGAACTCCTAGAACACATCAAATGGAATGATACTATTCCCGCTAAGGAACAAACTCAAGCCTTAGCCAAGTACAATAAGGATGAGACAAGAGCTCAAAGGATTCTAGTAGAATCCATCAAAGTCTCTCTCATTCCTAATGTCTCCAAACTTGAAACATTTCAAAAGAAATCTATGATAAACTAGTAGAGCTATTCTCGGTAAGCACAACTGGAGAAGTGATATCTCTTTGAAATATGTTGTACAAGATGAAGATTTCAAAGGAAGGAATAACTTCCTACTTCATGAAGATCTTTGAGATGAGGGATCAACTTCAAGAGCTAGGGGAAGTTATGTTTGACAGAGAAATGACAACTGTAGTAGTCAATGCTCTACCTGAGGATTGGGGCAACTTCATATCAAGCATATATGCCAAGAAGGAAGCCACCCCGCTAAGTGAAATGTGGTCTCTATGCAAGATAGAGGAAACAAGACTTAAAGGAAAGGAAGATGTGGGATAAAAGGAACAAGCATTTGCTACCATGGCCAAGAGAAAGGGAAAAATTGGCAAATTTGGTCCACGAAGAACAAACAACAAAGATATATCCAAAATCCAATGCTATGGATCCCAAGAATATGGACACTACAAAAGGAATTGTCCTAAACTAAAGAAGGACAACAACAACAAAAGAAAAAGGAAAGAAGCTCACATGACTCAAGAGGTGAAAGAAGAAGAAAAGAAGCAAAAGAAGGAAGATCCTTCGGATCTCTACTATGACTAAGTCAAACTCTTTACTTAAAGTCTTCGATCAAAGTT
The DNA here is from genome assembly GCA_000404065.3 of Pinus taeda. Taxonomy (NCBI): domain Eukaryota; kingdom Viridiplantae; phylum Streptophyta; class Pinopsida; order Pinales; family Pinaceae; genus Pinus; species Pinus taeda. The sequence goes on along the minus strand of APFE031163107.1, from coordinate 62,684 downwards.
TTGAGTAGGATAGGAGCATGTAGGAAGAGAATAAATTGCATGGCTAGAATCATCTTCTAGAATCTAGAAGCATGAAGTACATAGAGTTTTAAATACTCATGTAGAAGAAGCATTTATAAATGAGAACAGAATGCATGGTTAGAAATATCTTCTTGAATATAGGATCATGGTAGATATAGCTCAAGATATTCATGTAGAAGGAGCATACCTAGTATAGGACCTCATCCACAATGAAATAAAATTGATCATGATTAAAAATATTAGAAGACCACCATCATCAAAAGGAAAGAAACTTTTGCAGGGTAAGGTTCTTCAAGATCCTATGATAGGAATCTTCAAAAGAAGATTCATAAACGAAAGCAGATGTCTCATTGGGAATCCCATTCACGGGATTCAAGAAAAGGATGATATGTAGGCAAGCTAAGATGAAGCCAGAAGGGCCACACCACGGACAACCAAATTAAGCTAAGATGATCAAAGGAGAATCAAGATGAGGTATGCATGCATCAAAGTTTAGTCATGTTATCATTTGTATATTATTGAGTCATGGTAATAGTTCTATGACATGATCAAGTAGGAAAGAATCTCTTTCACCAATGACATGCTCGAAGGCACGTACTACAATGTAATGAAGGTCAACAAAAGGAAATACTCACTTAAGGAGTATAAGATTGCTGACTAAGAAGCAAGAAGTGTTGACTAGCCCTAGAAGTAAGCAATGTAGAAGTGTTCTCACAAGGAGTAGAAGGTGGTTGACCAATCTATCCATGAAGAAGCAAATGAAGAAAGAGATCAAGCATGTGAAGAACACCATCATCACCAAGAATCACTATCTGACAAGATACTTTGAAGATATCTCTCGAAAGAAGGCATGACAACTCTGACAAAGGAAGAAAAATTCAAAGGACCCTTGACACCTATGAAGGCCTTGGAGATATGAAAGGTGCAGATAACTAATTCTACTCTACAAAGATGTCATGATGAAGAAGCCATCCAATAAAAGCACCATTTAATGTTGAAGCAATATCAGGATGAAGTCATGAAGGGCTACTAGATCAAAACATGGGAACAAGCAAGTACAAAGAAGCATCCATGTGAAGAGTAGTTTGAAGCATAGACAAGATGACAAGGAGTAACCAGATGGCAAGAGAACCTGATATATGACAAGAAGGCCACTTTCCATGAGGGAAGAAATGACATGACAAACCTGGAAGGAATGTGATCGATGGATGGTGCTCTACCAAGAAGAACTTTGAACAAAGACTTCATGACATCAAAGGAAGGAAGGAGATCAAGCAGCTAGAGGACCCACGAAGAAGAAGTTGCTGATGAATGGACAAGTCCCTAGCTATGAGGGAGTTATAACAAGTTCCCAATTACAAAGGAACTTGGACAAGTACCTTGTCAGAGGATACTTGGGCATGTCTTCCTCAATTGAAAGGAAGTGGTAGCCACAACATTCTTGTCTTCACTTGGGAAGAAAGACTGGGAGGATTGGGTAATCATCTGGCATCTGATACTCTTTGAAGATGTGTAGGGCATCCAAGACAAGAGTAGGCAAGAGGACCGATATTCTTTGAGGGCTGGGAACCCAAGATAAGAATAGTCCTAGAAGGTCAATACTAGTGAAACACTCGGGTGGGTATGTACCTTGAAGAGACAATGACTAAGGTGTCTTAAGTCATTGGTCTCGCAACAATTATGCTCTGATCTATTGAGAGATAGAGCTGTCAGTCAAGGCCTTGTTGTGGAAACAATGTTGGTTACTATGATGCTAATACAGATGAATTGCTAATCCGGTTTCTCTTATTTGAATTCTTCAAATATTGAAGCATAGCCAAACACCTTGTAATGTTGTATGAATACCTCCCTAATGAGAAGGGAGCATTGAAGGAAAGTGTAACTAGGTTCGGTCTTCATAAATGTACTTTGGATATTTTGTATTTTTATTTCAAGAAAAGAAATATTATTTTTATAATATATGTCAATGAGTTTCTTGCTCATTGAAATAGGTCTAGCACATGTTAAAGTGCTATAGGTGAGTGAAATAGTCAAAAGAAAAATGTTGAAGACCTTAAGGGCGTGTTACCATAGGTATACTTATGTATTAAAGTCAAAGAAGTCACCTCCAAAGCAAAGACACCACCAAAGAAGCCATCTGAAGCAAAGATAGCAAGTTGGCCTAACGGAGGGACAATCCTCTATATATAGAGGCTGTCCACTCCTACAAAGACAATGCAATCCACCTCTGAAATCAGCGAAGTAAAGGAACGAGTAAAGGGTGAACAAGTGACAAGAAAGGGAGCCTTTAGTGCAGCGTACAGGGTGAAGTCTAGGCCAAAGTTAAGAGGACTGTTTTCTGGGGTAGAAAACAGTCACACGTGCGAGAAACAAAAGCATCCTTATGGTCATTACAACAGCAAGCTAACAGTCATATATATCTCATGGTTTGGGCTAGTAACCTGGGCCTATAAGGCCTCCTACTCAAGCGAAGAAGAGAGTCTCTCAAGCGAAGGAGAAAGGAACACAAGTATAGAGGAGACCTCCCACACGTGCGAGAAATTAGGGCTTCAGTGCTGCCATATCAAGTCTGCAACTACATCTTAAGAAAGGGCTTGGATGGAGGAAGGATAAAGTACTCTTCATATGTAAAGGAATCTACCAAGGAATAAAGAGGAATATCTCTTATGGAAGATACCTAACAAGGACTACTATTAGTTGCGGGAAGAAGGATGAAGTGCCTGGAAGCTAAGTGTCGGCAGAAGGAAGACTAAGTGTTGGGGAACAAAGTGCAGAAAGGAGGAAGGACTTGACTTGTGCTTGGAGGACATTCTAGTCAGAGGTCTAGTGTTTGGCATTGATCAATAAGAAGCTTCAATAAGAGAAAACTTACCGAAGGGTTTTCCTCTCAAGAGAAGAGAGGTTTTGGCCGAGGTAGAGAGCGAACATCTTGTGTTCTTGTTCTTATGTTTTTGGTAGCAGTTCGATGAAGTACACACACATGCATTAATAATAATAAGAAGAAGATCAAGCTAACAAGAAAAGTAAAAAGACTTCACAAATTGTTATCAAGCAAAGAAGAATCTAACTGCACCTAATTGCCCTTGATTGCTCAACATTTCCTTCCGTGGACTATAGTTGGACAACCCTTCCAACTTGTCCTCATACCAAAGACCAACCTGCAACTTCAGCGTTGTTGTGAGCCCTTCAACAATAATATGATCAGCTCCCTCGTAACCTGTACTTAGCTGTGCACACTCTGATTCACTAGCCCTTCAAAGTAGGTCTAATACCATGATGTTTTTCCACGATATTGGAGTCTAGGTTAGAATCTTACAATCACTGATGCTACCAATCCAAGTATCACAACAAACTACTTTGTACATTGGAACATTATACAATAGTAAATCTACTAAGGCACAAATATAGACAACTTTTTACAAAACCCAACTTCGTTACATTAACAAACTGATAATACCACTGTCTAGGGTTCCCGTACTAGGAATAATAGCCCTCATACATCCACTAGTACAAGAATACAAGAACAAGATACACTAATCATCTAGCTGATGTTGCACACCATCACAACTCCTCGACTATACCCTGAACACAACTGTTGGTCCTTGTACTCCCAATTTGTAACTCCTGCCTTTATCAATGTACCAACTCTTTTAGGTCACTGAGCACGACTCCAGTCTTCTCTCTAGTTGATCGTTAGTCCTTTAATGCATCAACACATAAAGACTCCTATTGAGTTGTTCACAACTCCATTTGTGAACAACTCTCAACTGCGCACTGCTGCTTGTCAGCTCCTTTGGGGCTTCTTCCCTCTAATGTGAAAATTTCAAGTCTCTAAAAGCCTAATGTAGCAACTGGAATTATTTCTTCTAACTGTTAATTAAATTAGTAGTTTATTGCTGTTGAAATTTGGTACCTGAGGATAGGTGGTTCCCTAAGGCTTTGATCTTTGTCCTAGGGAAAAGTGTCCAAAAGAATTTAATTTTTTTCCTAAAGTGACTTTATAATTTTTATAAAGTCAAATCTAATTTAAAAGTGACTTTAAGTGAAAAAGTTACTAAAGTCTAATTTTAAAGTGACTTTAATAAAGTCAATGTAAAACTAGAAAGGAAAAGTGACTTTGGAAATAAATGACTAAGTGGGTTTTTATTAAAGTGGGGTGAATTAAAAAATAGAAAGTGAGATTTAAATGAGCATTTAATCTCAACCCTAGATCTCAATCTATTTCAGGCATTGGATTTAGGGGTTCTCCAAAAGTCACTTAGGGTTAGATTAGAGGAGGAAAAGGAGGAAAAGGTCATTCATTCTTTCATGAGCAGATTGAGAGAAGGAGAGCAAGAGAGCAAGGGAGATTTCTGGACAAAGTGGAGAAGGAGGCAGCAGCTTGGCACACATTCCAAGGCAGCACTTTAGCAAATCTGTACAACTGAGTTAGCACACAACAAAAGGCAGTATATGGGCACGGTTTTCAAGGAGGCCATACAACAGATTTTGAGGAGGCCGTAGAACAATTTTTTGTGGAGGTCGTACATTTTTTTTGTTGTCTTCTTCTTCTTCTTCTTTGTCTGTTGTGTGTGGAGGCCGTACAACAAATTTGGAGGAGGCCGTACAATAGTTTTCAAGGAGGCTGTACAACTGTTTTGTGGAGGCCGTACAACAGATTTGGAGGAGGCCTTACAACAATATTGTTGTTCTGTTTTGCTGGTTGCAAGTTTTCCAGTTGGTTGTGAGGCACGAAAAACAAGATAAGTTGTAAAAGTTTGCTTGCTGATTTTTTGCTGAATATTTCTCACTGTAAAAAGCATTTTCAGAAATAAGGAGCTCTCGAACTGGTTTTCCCCAAGAGTTGTAGGGGGTTTTTCCAGGGTCACCTTGACAAAAAATTACTGTGTTTAATGGCTGTTTGTACCTGCTGATTTTTTATTTCTGCATTTTCCAACATTCTGTAAAATTTCCAGAATTTGTGTTTTCAGAAAAAAATATTATTATTATTATTATTTATTTACTTATTTTTATTTATTATTTTTATTTAATTTATTTATTTTTTTTTTATTTATTTATTTTTTTTTTTTTCAGTTGTTTGAATGTATGGATATGGGAAAGGGCATTTAACTATTTGGAGAAAATAAGGTGAAATTGAAACCGGGGTGGGAAATGAGAAATTTTTACAATTGCTACGACAACAACGAAATAAACACACTGCAATCTTCACAAAAATAATGTGGAAAATAATAGCGCTGGGAACTGAGAAATATGCTATAGCACACACATAAAAATTGACACACTTATTTTTGGACAAATGTCCCTGCAAAAACCAACTTGGGAAAACCGGTGCAACAACTAAGGGTTTTAATTATTAAGCAACAGTGAAATAATTTGAGTACAATCTGTATGCCAAAAAACTAGCAATATTGCAGAGAAAATACTAGCAAAAGTCTAGTGAGGATTTTTCCTCACTCCGCAAGCAATCCGGGCTTTGATTGCTACTGAATAGCTAGCCGTCCAACTAGCTCTGCGCAGGCTTGTGTCACCCTAGCGCAGTTCCTTCCACATTCTGCCTGAATCAGTTGCCAAATAAGTTGTCCTGCCCACTGCTGACTGGGAAACTGTCTCTTCGGCACTCTGGAAAATCTTCTTTGCCTCTGGAACTGAAAATCAACTTCTATCTAGCAAAATCGAATTGCCTCTTAGAGGCTTCTGCGTAGCCCTTGTGCAGCCTCTTTGTGGCTATCTCTGCCTCTCTCCAAAGTACTCCCTGGATATGAAAAATCTTTCTCCAACCTCACTGCCTCTACTTCCCTTCTCTGGCTCGAACTCTTCTGACAATTGCTGTTGTTCTTTGGAGAATCGAACTTGCCAAGGAAATTGATCTCAATTGTGTGTTCTAAATCTACCCATCGACTTCTTATAATCTTCTGTTGGGACTCCAATGGCTAAGATTAAATCTTAATCAATGGATAAGATCATATCGGAGTCGATCTGTGTGAGTTTATAGATGATTCACACTGTATCTTAGTTAAGACTGATTAATTAACCAAATTTCCTAAGTTTAGACTTAGGAAATATTAAAAGATAGTCTAATAATCTAATTGAGACACTTCTAGGTGGAATTTTCAGAAATGATTTATGGATTATGGAGAACTACTATGTTTTAGTCTCTCCACAAAGTTTTGAGACTAGAACACATCCAATGCTACAAAAAACTAACACTCCCTTTTAGCGAGGAAGCCGTTCTATTGCTGCACTGTTGCAACAACACCTTGTCTCTGTATCACCCTATGTCACGCTGTCGATGTCAACCCATTGTGACTAACTGCCATTGCCCACCAACCACTATGCAACTCTGATGTTGCATTTGTGCAGCTGCTAACACTGCTATACTACTGCTGCCAACTTTGCATATGCAACACAACTCCCTCTCATCTATTGCTGCTGCTGCCAACTTTGCATATGCAACGCAACTCCCTCTCATCTATTGCTGCTGCTGCAGACTCTGCATCTGCAATGCAACTCCCTCTCATGCATTGTTGATACAAATGCAACTGAGAAGCATCCTAAATACTGAATCAACTGTGTCTGCTTCATCTGTCTCCTAAGACTTGACTGCTACTAGCTACTGCACTGTCTACTAAAGAAACTGTGTTGCTGTTGACTCTGAACTGCTGCCAACACCGCACTACACTCCTTAGTACTTCACTGCTACTAGTCTACAACTATCACCCTAGAATTTGATTGTATCACTGACACTGATACATCTTGCTACTAAACACTGTGGGCTTGTAGCAAGGTAATGATCCATGAGGAGGACACCTTAATGGACATTGCCTAAACTTTGCGCTGCTCTGGGACTATAGATCCAAATCACTCCACTTCACTCTTGGAGGTATAACTGCACACATTGCAAAATCTTCCTCCAGCTTGGAGGACAACCTATCTATCATAGCGGATATTGCCGCTTGGTCCTGCTTCTCCTGCTTGTCCTTCTTCCTGAGAGGACACTACGTACTGTAGTGGCTGAACTCACCACATCTGAAGCACTTGACCTTTGACAAGTTCTTTTTCTTTCTCCCCTGTCCTTGACTGGGACCCTTTGATTCTAGGGCCACATTCTCCTCTTCACCCTTCAGTCTCTTGTTACTAGCTGCCATTGGCGGTGCTCTTTACCAAAGCCCACCTCAACTCCTCTTGCTGTACGTTGGACCACATCTCGTCCCATTTAGGCAATGTGTCTCTTCCCAAGATACATTGGACAAACACTTTCCATTCCTTTGAGAGACTATTCAGTGCCAACCATACAAGCTCTGTGGGTTGGTGTGTCTCCCCAACGGCTGGAAGTTGATCTCGGACTTCCTGAATCCCGTGAGGAAGGCATCTATGCTTTCACCCTTATGCATCTTGATGCTCCTCAACTTCTCCAATAGGAACATCTTCCTCTCCTCAAAAGTACTCTGGTATAGCTTGGAGAGAGCATCCCACATTTTCTTGGCCGTACCTTTGTCTACCACATGTGAGACCATATGATCTTAGAATCCATCCAAGATCATTTGCTTCGCCTTTTCCATCTCCTTCCTGTACTCCTTGAGCTGATCGACGTCCCGGGGTATTGTTACCACATTGTCCACATAAGCTTTCAGGCTATATTTATTTAGAAGGAAGGAGTCAGGACATCCTAGCCTTCGGGATGACATGGTTGGAGGCTCCCTCCACCCTATCTTGAATTCTAAGCCTAGCTGTGGCCATATCTTTCCCTTTGTTCAACTGCTGGATCTGCTATTCTCACTCCGTTTGGAGTGAGAATATTTGCTCATAGCTACTACCAATCTTCAACTAGAAAAATTGGATCTCTAAAACTCGAGATCCTTCGCGATAAATTTTCCCTATGTGTGTGTTATTTCTCTTCCACCCGACGTTGATTCTGCTGTTGCAAAACCTTGTGTGCCCAAACAAGGAATCTGCTCAACGAAAATCTGAGCTACTGCTGCTCCCTCTACCCGCTGGAACCACTCAACTGGGAAGCCAATTTTTTCTACCAACCTGCACTAAAAAAACGAAGTTCCCTAAGCAATTCGATCTGCTTGGCTTAGGCTCTGTGCAACCTCTAGAAATTCATCTTGGTGCTCTTGAACAACAAATTTCTGCCTCTGCTTCTAAGCTTTCCCGTCTGATCAATCACTCTCTGATACCATGTGAAAATTTCAAGTCTCTGAAATCCTATTGCAGCGATTGGAAAAATCTCTTCTAACTGTTAATTAAATAAAAACATTGCAATCTTAACAAAAATACTGCGGAAAATAATAGCGCTAGAAATTGAGAAATATGCTAGCACACACACATTAGAATTGACACTTATTTTTGGACAAGTGTCCCCGGAAAAATCCAACTTGGGAACTAAGGTTTTTAATTATTAAGCAACAATGAAATAATCTGAGTACAATCTATATGCCAAAAAACTGGCAATCTTGAAGAGAAAATACTGACAAAAATCTAGTAAGGAATTTCTCCTCACCCCACAAGAAATCTGGGTTTTGACTGCTACTGAATGGTTAGCTGTCCAATGAGCACCCTAGCACAGTTCCACGCTTTGCCTGAATCAACTTCCAAACAAGCCATCCTGCCTGCTGCTGAATGGGAAACCGTCTGTCTGGCACTCTAGAAAATCTTCCTGGCCTCTTGAACTGAAAACTAGCTTCTCTTTAGCAAATCGAACTGCCTCTTAGAGGCTTCTGCACAACCCTTGCACAGCCTCTTTCTGGCTACCTCTGCCTCCCTGCAAAGTACTCATCAGATCTGGAAAATCTTCCTCTGGCCTCACTCTCTCTGCCCCTCTCTGTCTTTGCTTCCATTCTTTGGCTCGAACTCTTCTGGCAACTGCTATTTCTCTCTAGAGAATTGAACTGCCCAAGGAAATCGATCTCATGTGTGTGTTCTCAATTTACCAATTGACTTCTTCGTATAATCTTCTGTTGGGACTCCAAAGGCCAAGATTAAATCTTAATCGATGGCTAAGATCATATTGGAGTTGATCTTTGTGAGTTTCTAGATGATTCACACCTTATCTCAATTAATACTAATTAATTAACCATATTTCCTAAGTTTAGACTTCGGAAATATTAAAAAATAGGCCGATAATCTAATTGAGACACTTCTAGGTGGAATATCCATAAACGATTTATGGGTTATGGATAGCTTCTGTGTTTTAGTCTCTCCACAAAGTTTCGAGACTAGAACACCTCTGATGCTACAAAAAACTAGCATCTAATGCCTTCCTACTCTGCTCCAATGAAGAAAAACATTGTGCCCGAGGGCTGCCACCTATCACTGGAAGATGTCCTTCTCCAGCAATGAACTTGGGCTGATGTAATCTGCTCCCTTGACCTCCTTCCTTTCTCCTTCAAGAATCAGCCCTGAGCTTACCACCAATCTGCCTTTCCTAGCAGTCCTCTTTGTCCTTCAAGAGATTGCACTTAGGCCTCCTTGCTGCCCTCCAATGGCCTTGAGATTCCCAACACTAATCTGTCCAACCTGGACCTTCTATTCACTAGCAACAATTCAACTCAAACACAACCATACATACCTCTTTGAGCTGGTGCTTCTGCTATAGTTTTGGTTGCTTGGTTAGGGCTAATATGACAGTCACTTCAGCTCTTGTTTCCTCCTCCAAACCTCTCTATTCAGCTGCAGCTTCTCTTAACACATATGCTGCCTTCCTTCGTTGGCCTCTAGGGCTGATCCACACCCTTTTTGGCCTCTCGGCCCCCTATACTAGGAAGTTATAGGACCTTCCGCCCTCCTGTTCAGACAACCTTGAAGTGCGGCCTGTTCTAGAGGAGAAAACCACCACAAAATACACACCAAACAGCTCCAAGAACCCACAGAAATACTTGGCCTGCTGCTGAACTGAATCTGCCCAAACAACATAGAAAAGTAGCCTAGAGAAGTCTCTTTTTCTCCCATTGCTGAACTTCTGATTCCTGTGGGCTATTTCAGAGGTGTGCTTCTTATGAATTGTTGCACATTGGATGCTCAAATAGTGTCAACGAACCTCATATTTATATGCCTTCCTAGTATGCCAACGAACTGTCCTTTAGGGCCCAAACTAACCCAGCCGACTTGACTTCTTGTTGCACAAGCCCACCAGCACATAAATAAATTTATTTCTCACAATCTACATGTCCTTTCGTGTTGTTCTTTGTGTTCCCTAGCTCCATTTAGGGTCATCTACAATCTCCAAGGGTTACATGTTGAAAACTCCTTGTGGTTTCACACCCACAAGCTTGGGTGCAAAACCCACACCTTGGGTTCTAAGCCCACAAAGCCATTTTTGGAGCTCATTCCTCCAAAATCCTGAACCCTATGGCTTGGAGTACTTCCCAAGCTACCAATTTCAACATTGAATATCTTTAGCGACTAATTTTGTGGCCTTCTTGGGTCCTCCTCCTTTCTCAGACTTTGGTCCGGAAACCCTCACAGATCCCTATCAGTTTTGCAGAAACCCTTGTGGCTGTATCGCTGCCTCTCTCCGCAAAACTGTTGGAGAAATTTACAGAGATGCCATGCATGGATCAGCCTCAATGCAGCGGTGATCGTTGAGCCTGCAACAACCTCTTCTGTTTTCTGATGCTTGACAGCCATATTTTTATCAGAATTTAAAAGAACGAGTATCAATATTAATCACTTCAGATATTGAAACTTGAGGACTGAATGGCTGAATAGAGTTACTAATGTTTTGCTTCAGTTTTGGCAAGACTGGAATGGAAATAGGCGTTTCAGAAATCAGTGGATTTTCACGCCACACTTAGGGTTTGCAAATCAATTTCCAAATAAATTTTACAAACGCTGCTCAATAACATACGAAATTGGAAGTAACCAGTCTTCACTACCTCTTGCAATTGCCGAAGCCATATCATGAGATTTTCATCCCAATCATCAAAGTTATTATGTTATAGAAATCAAAAGATGTTGTCTTGTTAGGAATTTGAATGAATACAGTAAGAGGTCTAAAGGAGTATGTCAGTTTCCAAGAAGAAGATGGCATCAACAGCGTCCTATCATTGTCAGATTTCATGATCTTCAAAGAGATGAGAAGTAAACAGGCGGTAACCTAGCAACATAATCTCCTGGTTTCCACATTTACAACCATTCTTGATTTGATTTGACTCAATAGTCAGGGTCGGGTACACCTCTGAATTTATTGTGAGAAAAGCCAATTACCATAATGAGGGATATTCTGTTGGAGGTCGAGCAGAGCCCTGTCTGCCCTCCATTATGGCTTAAAGCATGGGAATGCCAATGATAGAGGAGTTACATGGCACGATAGGCACTTTCTGTTTGTGTTCAGTGCTGCTAATTATTCTGTGCACCAAAATAAGAATATTGCCTCAGATTTGCTTTGTTGAAGCTTAGTAGTGTGGTCTTGTTTTAATATTCCTGGGATTCTGAGGCTGGATATGTCTATTTATATGTTCTGCTTGATTTCAATACCAGCAAAGCTCCATATTGTGTTTCGAAATTAATTGAATTGGACAGTACCTGAAGCTGCACTTATGGCTGTTATAATAACAGTTGCTTATATAAGACTAGAGGTATTCACCATAATGTTGCCAGTGGATCAATTGCATTTGCAATGTTGAAAACTGCATAGTAATCCAATTGAGCTCTACAACCATTTTCCAAATATCTCAGGTACTTGCACTCCCCTCTCTTGTATTTTCATGTTAATGTGAATGTAAAAGTTTCTGCCGTGAAATTTATGATACAAGTTTTTCATAAGAGAAAAACCAAAAATGAAAATGAAGTTCAGTTTTGCTGTAGATGTGGTAGAACACCGGCTGAACAATGAAGTGTAGATGGTGGAAGTAGTTTATGGCTATGGTAGGGTGAAATACAGTGGTTGGTGTAGTTGTGAAAGGCATGTGAAATTCTAGATGCTGGAAAAGCCACCCAAGCTTAAGAGTTTCCAAATCATTTGAGATTGTTGATTTTTGTAGCATTGGTTGTGTTCTAGCCAGTAAATTTGGTGGAGAAGCTAGAATACATGTATTATCCAAAACCCAGAAATTGTTTATGGAAATTCCACCTAGAGACAACTTAATTAAAATAATTAATCGTTTTTTAATGGTGCCTAAGTCTAAACATAGGAAAACTGATTAATTAAAGGGTATTAATTAAGTCATGGTGAAATCTTCTAGAAGAAGACATGGATCAAGTTCTAGTTAATCTTAGCCATTGATTATGTTTTAATCTTGGCTGTTGAAGCCTCAACAAGAGATCAGAAGAAGAAATTTGATGGGGGTTGGAGAACACACTTGGAGCCACTAGGGATTCGATATTGCTGGGAAATCGAACTCCAGAGTAGCAGCTGTGTGTTGCTAGAAGTGATTCAGTAAAGTCAAAACAGTGAGAGAAGGGTAGTGATAGTAAGGTCGGAAGGAAGTTTTTCTAGTCCGGTGAGTGCATAGTTGAGAGACAACGTACTCCACAGAGAGGTTGACATAGTGCACAGAGGTAGCGCAGAGCTTCAGAGGGAGATCCATATTTTGCTGAGGAGATGTCGAGATTCAGTGGCAGGAGCCGGAGTGGGAGCCCGAAGGCCAGGAAGCTTGAGTTTCCAAAGCAACCGCTGATCAACAGAGAGAGAGACGTTGGTCCGAGCAGGGTGACGCAGATCTATGTAGGGTGACGCAAAGGCAGCAAGGAGTAGCTCATTTTGAGCTAAGATCAGTGTAGGATCACTGGTGGAAGTGAGATTTTTCTCACTAGACTTCTGTCAGTTATTTTCTCTGTATGGAAAGCTAGATTTGAACTTCCATAGATTTGTACTCAGATTTACTACTGCATAATAATACAACCCTCAACTACTGCACTGGTTTTCTCAAGTTCGGTTTTTCCAGGGACATTGGCCGAAAAATCACTGTGTTTTATTGTGTGTGTGCATCTATTCTTCCCGTGTTTTTATTTCTTCCGTAGAATTATTTTGTGAAAGATGCAGTGTATATGTTTCTATATTTTCCGTAGGAAATTGCAAATACTTTGGTTGATTAATTTAACAAATAGAAGAAACATTATCAGTTACTGCAGTAGGATTCGGGGTCATTGAATTTTCATAGAGATAAGCCATTAAAGTTGATGTTGTTTAGTGCAGATAAGAATCTATTATATTCAGATTTAAGTAGCTTCGTAACTATGAATTTCTTCTTTTAGGTTTGCTTAAACTGAAGATACAACGATCACCATGATTATCAGAACACTTATCTTACAAAATGTTCTTTTGAAAAGAAGAAAATAAAGTTAAAAAGGGAACCTTTTTTAGCCTGGAGGAGTTTCAACTAGTTGTCTACCCATTTAGCAGTTGAGATAGGCTTTGTGGATTTATTTGCTGCATCTTTTCTTTAAATAAGTTGGCAGTTTGAAGGGAGAAAACTTGTCAAAAAGGTTTGGTGAAAGCCTTTGAGAAGAGATACAAACTTACAAAGTGGTTTATGGGGAGGCAAGTAGTGTAGGTGGCTTTGTGTATTCAATGTACTTGAACACCAACTAAGATCTGGGTGTTTATTCTCACTTTGAAGTTTTACCCTTCCTCTATTCTTATTCTCCTTTAGCATTGTACCGACAACTTGTTGAATTTGCATTGTAAGTGGGTGCATTTTCGGTTGAAGCTGACACCCTTAATCTTCTAACCTTGAGCTATTGTAAAATGACCAAACTTGATAGAGTATTAGAGTTACTGAATACTTCGATACTATCTACTATTGATAGTACAATGAAATTCAACAAAGCCACTATTACTGATATTAAAATCCATCTACATCATGCACAAGAGACGATTGAGTTTCTCCAACTTGAGTCTCATGTACAACGAGATGAACTACAGTGGAAGAGTTGTGACTTTGAATTGGTTCTTGTTCATAACAACTCCCTTTTTGATTCTAACTCCCATCAACAATCAAAGATAAATCAAATTTGTGAGGTCATTTCAGGAGCAAATTTGCATAAAGGAGCAGAGCTTTAGCCTGCACGTCCCAAGCCCATCATCATACCTTGGGAAGAAGTTGTTAACAACATGAATAGAAGCGGTCTTGGATATGACGAGGATCTGTCCTTTCATATTTCGAACTATTCCAAGCCCATCCAATTTCATAGTGTTGGGTTTCTTTAGGATGATTCATCTTCACTTGCTCCTCTTGCATAGCCACAACTTGTCAGATGCCAACATTGTGATAGAGTTGGCCATGTGAAAGATTAGTGTTTTGATCTTCACCCTTGTGAGCATTGTGGTAAGCACACTCATCATTCAAACAAATTTTCCAAAAACGAGACTCCTACAAAAATGAAAATTCCCCTTGGATGGATCACTTCTTGGCAATGGTCTTCAACAACCAAGAAGATATACTGGTAATATGCATAATTTGTTCTCGGGTATTGATTAGTCTTGTAGTGAAGATTTCTTGATTTTCTGACCTTGTATTTGACTGGGGGGAATTGATGGTTTGTTACTAGCTTTGAAGATTTATCAAGCGAGCTTGAGCCACAACCTGAATGATGAGTCCTTCATATGGAAACCTTTTACTTTACAAAACACTCATTTTGCCTATATATATCCTTCATCTTTTACCCTTGATCCCCTATAATCTCGTTATTGATAGCTATATGTATATATGTGTACATTTGCCTAAGTACTTTATCTCTTTTGCTTGAATTAAAGAATAAAAGAATTGTTAAAGGAGTATTTAAGTGTGTATGGTTAGATAAAAGTACACACACATATATATATATATATATATATATATTCTTATTATGGTTTGCATATATATATATATTATTGGTTTGTGATAAATAAAGGTTCAACAACTGATTGATATTCAAGATTCCTTGTGTAGAGGATGGTTTTTGGTTATATCTATCACGGCCATGTGTTGGCAAAGCAACCTTCCCATTCTTTTTGTGATGTGAGGGAACTGCCACCTCAACCAAGCTCATAAGTGTTTTATGATTAAGTATGAATGCCGGGTGGATGCGGTCGATAGCTACAGGAAGCAAGTTTGTAAAGCTATTTAGACAAGTCCAAGTTGTGCATGGACTCCCAAAGATTTTATAGGGCCGCTGTTTTAAAACAGATTTGACACCTCTGATATTCCGACCAGCAGCCGATATCTCAGTTGGTTGCAACAAAAGCTTGTATGCAACTCTAACTGATATACTTGTTCCCAAGAGTTTACAGGAGTGCTGGGTCGATTTAGGTCCACTTGATATGACTATGTCCGAGAATCTATAGGTTTGTCAAGCTGAAGCATACACACTGGAAGTTGAGAATAGCAAAGTCTGTTTAAACAATGACTGAAACCAGTAGATAGCTACTAACAAGTTTCTATTTGTCTTTTTGATCATTTCGTTAGCAAACCATATTGTTATGTGTTTAAATTTAGAACCTATGAATTTAGTATATATATGTAAGCATTTGGAAGCGCAGACATTGGAGACATTCTGATATTTTTTTTTCCTGCATAATATACATATTGTCTGTGTGTGATCATTTAAGTTATATATTTTGTTCTGCTATCTTGTATGAATCTTGGATCTTAGTAGTGTGCTTGTGTTGAACGATTGAAAAGCGTAGAGGCACAGGCTGGCCTTGAGTATGGGCCCACGCAAGGTACGATCTTGTGCCAATATTTCCTCTGTTTATTTGTAAGTAGATTTAAAATTGTTTTTCTCATTTTATGGCTTTTGTCTAATTTCCATTGCAAGTGTGCGTGTCGCTTTACTTTTCTAGTTAGTGTGATATTTTGCTTTTAGCCTGTGTGAAGCTTTCTTTTAGAATGCGTGAATGCATGGTTTTTCTTAGTTTGGTGGTTTAGGGGATTCGGTGGCCTGCTGTATGTGCAAGGATTGTAGAAATATACACTGCAGAATCAAGTGCTGTAGAATTGCCCAATTTATACGCAGTGACATTGAACTCGTCCTTAAAGAAACCAGGTGACTGTAGCGCCACGTGTAATTGTGTTGTGTTGATAGGTGGATCCTCTCATTTGATCCCAAACCCCCATGCACCTCTTTTGTCATTCTAATAAGTGTGAAGACTTGCCTCCTGTGTATATAGCACAGAGCGCCTCACAAGTTTACTGACCCCAATTGACAATTCAAATAGACCCTGTAGCCTAAACCGATATCAGAGTCATTAAATATATTAATACACTGTCATTGAACTAGAGCCAACTGCCAGAGCCTAGAGCTAGAGTCAACCATAGTCAAATTCAGAGTTGTAGCCAGAGAGAGTCATGCTCCATGAGCATGTTTTTGGGTTGGTGGCCTGCCTTAAACCACCACCTGCAGAAGAATTCAGTTTTTTCTACAACAGTTTGCAGTCATTTTCAAACCGACATTAGTTTGTGGTCATCTTCAAACCATTATCAGGGAACACTTCCACCGGCAGAAGACTTCAACTTCTGGTCAAATTCAGAATTGTTCCAGGAATTGCTTTGAGCTTTAGTTCTAGAGGTGTTGGTCAGGCTTAAACCACCACCAACAGAGACTTTGAGTTCTCCCACCTCATTTGGTTTATGGTCTTCCTTAAACCACCTTTTTCAGCGAGTACATCCAGCCATTGGCTGCCATACTTTTTTGCTTTTTTAGCTCTCTTCTTGGACTCATATACACCCCTTCGGATTAAGGGGGGGAATGTTGGACACCTAATCCATTAGGGTTATGGTGAACAGTTACTAGAAGTCAAAGAAACCTTGGAAGTTTAATCCAACGGTCTAAATGTTGTATTTATATGTATATCATTCTTAATGAAAGTTGAATTCATTCCAACATAGACTTTGTACAAGAATAACTCCAAATACATTTCTAAGGTCATATCAAATATTTGTTAAGGAATTTGGGAGATTACTTGTATCTCCTTCTATTAAATTGGTGATTGCTTGTCTGGATTTTTTTAGTAAAACCCATTCTTCTATATATCTTCATAAAAGTTATCTACTGCCGTTTACCTCCCGGAATCCTTTACATGATATTGGCATTCTATTCATTAGCTTGCATCAATAAAATGTGCAGGCATTAATTCATATTCTCTATAGCAGCTTCATCTTGTAGCCTGTTTACCACAAGACTTGAAAAATGAAATACATAGAGTTTTCTTAGTGGCTGGATATTTAAATTTCTTGCAAAATACTTAGGAATTGTGAGTCACGAGTGTGCTGTAAAATATAGTTTCTTTTGTCTCTTGTGAATCTATGAACATATAGTTTTTTTTTGTCTCTTGTGAATCTATGAACACAATTCAGTTTATTAATTTATGAAACATAGTTTACCTTTCTGTCTATGAAATAGGAACATCATTGTTTTTGTTCATATTCTTTGCAGGTGGGTTTCTTGTAGGTGGAGCATTGGTAGGGTTTTTTATTACTAGGGATATGGTTGCCACTCTTTTTGGGTGTCTATTGGGTGGTGTTGTCTTAGCTCTAAGCATGACCAGCCTTAAGGTGTGGAGACAAGGAAAATCATCAACACCTTATATTCTGGGACAAGCAGGTAGTAAATTTTTTTTTTTCAAGTTTTGTTTTAATTTCTTAATTTTTTTTTTAAGTTTCTGGATAAAAAACTGACCAATATTATTTTGTATCGGGCATCTGTTATCTGTTTAGAGTTGAGTCCAAATATAACATGTTTTTGTTGTTAATGTCATTCAGTGGGACGTTCAATTTTATGTGATATATGTATAAAACCAAACTCTTGCTGGAGGTTTGTCATACAACCATATTGAGCAATATTTTCTTGAAAAGATTCCACTATCCTGTAGGTCCTTAGTTTTAATCCAACCCAGGCAATCTAGTTGCAGCCTGCAGGACAGATTGCTAATTCAAGGTTGGAGTTTATTTGGATGGAGTGAAAATTCACAAGAAAAAGCACCCGAAAGGAATGAAATTCGAAGAAGGCAATCGATGTTTGTGCCTCACCTTTTTAGTGTTTATGCAGCTTTATCACAAGATGGAAGATGAAAATAGTCAATTTTAGCTAAAAACAGTAAGCAAATCAATAGTGCTGCATTCTATATTAATAAATTTAATTGTTAACTTTAAATTCTAATTACTTGAGTCAGAATGAAGCATAGTCTGAATTCAAGTCCAGCAGAAAAAACAAGCTGTAATATGAAATTAGACAAATTGCATTGTGAAATAACTTTGTATAACATTGACAAATTATTAAAATAACTTTGCAGCAGGGTTTGCATCTGCCCAGGTGAATGCATTTTTGTGGAGCGAATGAGTTTCCGATTGTGGGTTTGTGTCCCTGGACTCATGGAATTACAATCCAAAAAGTGGGTTCAATGATAGTGTTCCCAGGATGAACCAGGTTGCACTTTGTGCCTTGGGACAGTCTTTGGGAGGGCATTCCCTAGAACTCTATGGATTTTTGTTGTGGTATATCCATTTTTTAACACTGTTCTGTCTTCAGCTCCAGAGCCATGTTTTTTGTAGTTCATTTGGTATTTATTTTATGAGAAATTCACTCTCTTCTTAAAGTACAAGTTATGTGAAACCATTGATGGGATGGCGCCATTAGGTTATCATAGATACAACTCTCTTTTGTAGAGCTGCATTCTTGTTGGTACAAAAATCAGTGTTCCACGGGAATGCATCCTCTAGGGTGGTGGTGTGTCCCCCATGTTTCCCATGCTTTTGGGGCAGCAGGACACCTGGGTAAACATTTCCCCATATTCCCCTTTGGGGAAACTTGGTGAAACACACGGGAAAGTGTTTCTCCAGTGTGAGGGATGTGTTTCCCCAAAGGGAGACGTCTGATTGCCTTCCGTTCCCCAGAAGGGGCACGCGTGGGCGCTCCTCCCAAGATTTTTTGTCTAATAACCCATAAAGACAGAAAAAAAGGGATAGTGCTTTCAGAAGTATAGGACCTTGCTAATTAATGGTAATATTAAATTCTTGGTATTGTCACTTTTACTTTAATTTTTAACATTACCATTAATTGTTTCAGGATGTTTGAGAGTGGTTCCAACCTCATCAGACTTTATATGGAATTTCTGTAAGATTTTCTACCTCTTCCTTGAATTCTTGAAATTTTATGAATACTTCGTCCTTGGATTCAAGTAAATAAACCCAAGCTTTCCTTGAATGATCATCAATGAAAGTAACATAATATAGATGACCTCCAAGTGATTTAGACATGGGACCCCATACCTCAGAGTGGATGAGATCTAGAATCTCTTGAGCTCTAGATGTACCATGTGCAAATGGTTTCTTTGCATTCTTTCCCAGAGCACAGCCTTTGCAGATTCCTTCATGGTCTTCTTTGAGATTTGGTATCCCATTTACAATAGAGTTTAGAGTTGGCAAGATCTTGTAATGAAGATGGCCCAATCTTCTATGCCAAAGTTGTGCTCTTTGCAGACTCCTTCATGGTCTTCTTTGAGATTAGGTATCCCATTTACAATGGAGTTTAGAGTTGGCAAGATCTTGTAATGAAGATGGCCCAATCTTCTATGCCAAAGTTCACACAGACTTATGTCAACGTGGACAAGTGCTTGACTTAGAGGAGATGAGAGTTTGTTGAGTATTCCCTCTCGAACTCCAATGGTTCTAGCTTTTTCCAATGCTAGAATCTGTAGCCCAAACCATTACTTTACCATCTATAAAAGCAACTCTATCTCCTTTTTCTTCTAATGATGAAATAGAAATAAGATTTTTGCACAAACTTAGAACATATAAAATGTTGTTGAGATGAATGTTACCTCCTCCTTGTTGAAGAAAAGTGTAACTAGGTTCGTCGTCAATGTAATTTTGATCTTTGTACTTCTCAGGAGAAAGACATATTATTTTTATAAATTATATGAATGAGTTTCTTGCTCACTCCATAGGTCTAGGAAAGTCAAAGAGTCAAAAGACGTGTAAAGATCTCTTCTTCAGCATACATGTAATGTATATGAGTCAACCTAGTGTCTAGAACAGTCCTCCAAGACAAGCACAATCCTCTTGAAGAAGGCAACAAGCAAAACGATGAAAAATGCAATCATGTCAGCCTCAAATTGAATTAAATAACTAAAGGACAGTCATGTCGGCCCAATAAAAAGACACAACGCTTCACTGACATGTCAACTTATTTATGATGGGCGAACCACTATATATACCCAGCTAGGGTCACCACAGAAGGATAGAATTTTGGACATCTCTGAAATTTTGTATGAGGTGCAGGACTTTAATTTTGTATGGGTGCAGCACTGTAATTTCGGATGGGTGCATGACTGAATTTCAGATGGGTATAGGACTGTAAATTCGGATGGGTAGAAATGATGTCAAGGATCTCGGTGATCCCACAATATCACACTCTATCTCGACATTCATCTTGGACACAATTATGATCTTGGTATAGTCATGATCGTGATGGACACAGAATTACAAGGTGAAGATCTCAGTCAAGGTGTGGCAATGGTGCAGCGACAATGATCTTGTTGTTATGATGAATATATCACTGAAGGTATAGTAATCATGACCTCAATGAAGCAGCAGTGATGATGATCTCAGTAGTGACAAAGAAGAGGATGTGTCTTGGTCTTGGAGTGGCCTAGTAGGTCAAGGGTCATGGTCTTGGTGTTCGTCAATTGGAATCTCTATAAAAAGAATTACATGCAGGTTTTCCTGTCCAAGAGGGGGAGGTTTTGGCCCTGGCAGAATGCCAACTTCCCGAGTTCTTGTCTCTTTGTTTTGGTAGCAGTTTGATGAAGTAAGCACACACACTAATAATAAGAAGAAGATCAAGCTAAGATAAATTGTAAAAGCACTTCACAAATTGTTATCAAGTCTAGAAGAATCTTACTAATGCTAACTGCCCTAGATTCTTCAACATGGTATTAGAGCTAAGGTGCTAAAGTCAAAGGAAGGGCAGCTAACAGTGACATTCAAGGATCAGTCTACAACAACAATATACAATGTCACAATTTTGAATTACAGTCTCTCTCAACTTGATGACCTATTCTCAGATTCTTCCCACATTCTCAGCCTCAGAAAAACTTGGACAAAAGATGCAAATGATCACATGCAGAAGACTCGATTAGGAGAGCTCATTCAACAGTTCAGTTCAGATATACACAACTAAATGACATTTATTTTACAAGTCCCATTCTACCCACAGTCTCGGTGCCACTATATGAAGATGTCAACCTCAGACTGAATCCTTTCTATTAAGGAACAATCTTGACATCTCAGATTCTCAGAGCTTAATGATATATATTCAAGGGCATATATATAGAAGTTTGTATAAACAATACTCAATATAAAATGAAGAAGTCCTATGATACAACAATTCTAACTAATGGGTCTCTATACATCATGGCAAGCGACCTCAATACTCTATGATTCTACACAATGCTGCATTCTACAAGGTTCCATGGTCTACTTATGTGATAGCAATGCAGTGCCATCCCAAGTACATCAACAGTTAGTTAGATGTATAAGTCGAAGTAACTCGAAGGCAAAAAAGACAATCTTCCTATCAGTACAACAAGGATCTCATCTGGAGGAAGCATCAATGCATCTACTTCAACCACTTCCAACATGATCAAGGTGAAGATTTCATCTTCACATGACAAGTAAGTATCTTTTCATTCTATAATTAAGTTTGGTTAAATGATTTCATGATTGCAAGGAAATCTATAGGTTGGATGGGTCATCAATATTCCTTGCATGAAGAAGGAGGATAGTCATAGTCCTCTAAGAAGCTGAATGTTGATTTTTGGTAGCATCGGATGTGCTCTAGCCTTGAAATTTGGAGGAGAGGCTAAGGCACATGAGATCTCCAAGACCTAGAAATCGTTTTGAGAAATTCCACTTGGATGAGGAGTTATTAAAATAATTAATATTTTTAATTGGTTCTTAAGTCTAAACATAGAAAAATAAAAATATTAATGGGTATTAATAAAGATAAGGGTGAGAAGCTTCTAAGAGACGAAGATCAAGTCTTTTTTAATCTTCACCTTTGATTGGGACATAATCTCTGCTGTTGATTCATCAACAGGAAAAGTATAAGAGAAGACTTGAGGATCATTTGGAGACACACCGACAGATACTCAATATCTCTAGGAAAATTAATTCTCAAGTAAAGGAGATTGATTTGAGAGGGAGAGTTGCTGTGTAGAGGAAGAGGAGGGCATCAGCAGCAGGTAGTGACGGAGGAGGAGGTGATGCAGGGATAGTGGGAGACAACGCAGAGAGAGACACAATCTAGAGGAGAGACACAACCCTCACACAGGTTGACGCAGAGGGACGCAGAGCCACTCAGGGCCATGCTGAGCTGTGTAGAGTGATGCAGAGGTGACGCAAGAGTAGGAGCAGGGTCTCCAAAGTGTCAGAAAGTCTCAAAGGGAAAGTCTCAGGTGTTTTCTTTAGTTTCTCTGTAAAATCATTCCTTGTAAAAACAATTGCTGCTGAAGATTAATAAAGCCCTCATCTGCTGCACCAGTTTTCCCACATTGGGTTTTTCCGGGGACAATTGTCCAAAAACAACTGTGTTGATGTGATTGGTTCTTGTGCATGTATTTTTTCTCTGGGTAATTGTGTGATAACTGCAGTAGAATTTATTTTAATATTTGTTGAAGGGATTTCGTAAATAACTTATTGTGAATAATAAGTAGGTGAAATAAATCAGTTGCTGTAGAAGAATTTTAGTTTAGAAATTTTCATATGGTATCAAAGGAGAGATCCAACAACAGGAGAGGGAAATCAACTATGGGTCAAGAGCATGATGCAGAGGCATCCATTGAAGGGGACTCACGCAGATTTCCAGAAACATGCACAAGGGACATGAATTACGATTACTCTATGTTAGCTTCCAGATTGGAAGAAGTCGCTTGCTTAGCAAGCTCGACCTCCTCTGAGGTTTGGTATATAGATAGTGGAGCTTCCTGGCATATGACAAGAATCTGAGATTTTTTTTTAGATTGTTAGGAAGAAAGAATGAATTTTCAGATCACCATGGGAAATAAGGCAATGTGTACTCCAGTAGGAAGAGGTACTGTGGTCTTTCAAACCGAAGTAGGAGAGCGGCTTTGAGCAACCAATGTGTTGCATCTGCCAGGATTGGGGATGAACTTACTCTCCGTATCTCAACTTTAAAACAAGGGCTATGACGTTTTCTTCATTAAGGAGAAAGTATATTTCAAATACCCGAGTTGGAAAAAGAAGGCCTAGATTGGAATCAAAAGTAACAGGTGGTACTGGTTGCAGCGAGAATCACCAATGGCACTGATAGGCAGTAATGGAGACAAAGATTTGAATGAACTATGGCACAAGAGGATGGGACACTTACACCATGGGGCTCTGAGAATTCTCAGGGGAACAGTATCGGGAGTTCCAGAACTAAGTACCGAACGAGATAATGTATGCAGAGGGTGTGCTTTGGGCAAGTATGCCAAAGCAGCGTTTTCCAGAAGTAACAATAGGGCTAAGAGTGTGCTAGGATTGATACACTTAGATATCTGCGGACCGATGTCCACAAAAGCTCTTAATGGCGCTGATTCCCGAATACTTCGTCACCTTCATCGATGACCACTCCAGAAAGACTTGGATCTACTTTATGAAAATCAAGGA
Organism: Pinus taeda; assembly: GCA_000404065.3. Classification (NCBI taxonomy): domain Eukaryota; kingdom Viridiplantae; phylum Streptophyta; class Pinopsida; order Pinales; family Pinaceae; genus Pinus; species Pinus taeda. The sequence goes on along the minus strand of APFE031163107.1, from coordinate 39,072 downwards.
TGAGGTTTTTGGTCGATTCAAAGAGTTCAAGGCTCTAGTGGAGAATTTGACAGGAAAGAAGATAAAAGTGTTGTGCTCAGACAATGGTGGAGAGTATGTTGACAAGGAATTCACCGATTTTTGCGCTAAGGAAGACATCATAAGAGAGTGGAAAACTCCCTACAATCCAGAGCAGAATGGAGTAGCAGAAAGGAAAAACAGGACTAATGTGGAAGCATCTAGGGCAATGTTGTATGATCAGGATATACCTAAATTCCTGTGGGTAGAAGCATGCAGCATGACAGTTTATGTCCAGAACAAGACTCCACATAGGGCATTGGGAAAAATCACTCCGGAGAATGTCTTCATAGGGAAGACACCTGAAGTCAGTCATTTCAGGATATTTGGGAGTTTAGCGTATTGCCGCATACCCGAAGAAAAGAGAAAGAAATTAGATCAAACTGCTGAGAAAGGATATCTTGTGGGATATAACGAGAATGCTAAGGCATATAGAGTCTATCTTCTAGGGAGTAGGAAGGTAGTAGTTCAGCGGGATGTAAATTTCATGGAGGACAGAGTTTTCAGGAAATCTCGAGAAATGCCTTCCGAGGAGCAGTCGAAAGACGAGTTGTTGGTTAAACCACTTCGACCAGCAGAAACTAGTACCTGAAATTCTCCCAAAGACAAAACTTCAAAACATGAGGAATCTGAGGAAGAGGAAGAGCTAATAGATGTGCCTACCACTAGTGGAAGAACGAGCCGGTAACTCCAACAGATTCTACGGGATGCAGAAGTCTTCATTGGTGCACCCAGGAATAATAAAAGGGAGCGAAGACAGCTAGACAAATCCCAGGCCTTAGTAGCTCATGTTGGGGAACCTTCTAGTTTTCAGGAGGCCTTTCAGCGTCAAGTATGGGTAGAGATGCTATGGTGGAGGAATACAACTCTATAATGGTCAATGATGTCTGGGAAGTGGTACCTAGGCCTCAGGACAGATCAATGGTAGGTTCGAGATGGATCTACAAGGTCAAATACGCTGCAGACGACAGTGTGGAGAAATACAAAGCCAGGTTTGTGGCTAAGGGGTATGCTCAGAAGGAAGAGATAGACCACGAAGAAACCTTCGACCCAGTAGCCATGTATACTTCTATTAGTACCGTGATATCTCTTGCAGCACATATGGGGTGGGAGGTTCATTAGATGGATGTCAAGACGTCAGTCTTGAATGGGGTAATAGAAGAGGAAGTATACATTGAGCAACAAAAAGGTTTTGAGACACATTAGAAGAAATCTCATGTATGCAGATTAAAAAAAGCCTTGTATGGGCTTAAATAGGCACCTAGAGCATGGTACGGTTGAATTGATGGCTACTTACAAAAGATGGGGTGCTACTTACAGAAGATGGGTTTCGTCAAGTGTGACATAAACCCTAATCTCTACTATTTGGTCATAGAGTATGAGCCTCTAATCCTAGTGTTATATGTGGATGATCTCTTCCTGACAAGATCATCCAAGCTCATCAAAGACTGCAAGAAGAACCTAGCCACAAAATTCGACATGAAGGATTTGGGACAGATGCATTATTTCCTGGGGTTGGAAGTTTGGCAACAGAAGGGTGAGATCTTCCTTGGACAAGGGAGATATGCTACAAAAATCTTGAAGAGATTCAGGATGCAAAACTGTCGACCTATGGCTACTCCAATGATCACCAATTGGAATAAGATTGATGCATTAGAAGATAAAGACGTTGATCCCACCTTGTACAGACAACTTATAGGGTCCTTGATGTATCTGGTCAATACTTGGCCAGATATTTGTTATGCTGTCAACGCCCTCAGTCAGTTCATGGTGGAACCTAAGAGGGCGCACTGCACAATAGCCAAACATTTTCTCAGGTATATACAAGGAACAGTCGAGCATGGACTATTGTACACTAGAGGCAATGACATTAGGCTGATTGGGTTCACTGGTGCAGATTGGGTTGGAAGTTCAGTAGATAAGAAAAGTACAAATGGGTACTGTTTCAACATTGGATTAGGAATGACCTCCTGGTGTAGTAGGAAACAAAAATTCGTGGCTTTGAGCTCAATTGAAGCAAAATATATGGCAGCTAGCACAACTTCGTGCGAAGCCATATGGCTTGGGAAATTGCTTGTGAATCTATTAAGGAGAAGGATGGAAACGGCTAGGATCATGTGTGACAATCAGAGTTGCATCAAGCTCTGAGAATCCAATATTTCATGATCGATCGAAGCACATTGATATCATGTGTCACTTTATTAGGGACTATACAATGAGGAGCAGTACATTTGAGGTACACTCCTATAGGAGAACAAGTGGCAAATATCCTCATCAAGGCTCTTGGAAGAACAAAGTTTGTTTATTACAGGGAGAAGATGGGGATGGTAAAGAATCCATTTCAGTAGCAGAAATGGATGAGTGTCAGGAGTTGCAGTGCAGCAGTTAGCAGTGGCAGTGCTATGGGCAGCGTGATGTAGCATGTTGAGAGGGAGCTGCAGTACAGGTGCAGCAGTGGCAATGGCAATGTCATGGGCAGCAATGCTGGAAGCATTAGTGCAGGGGATGTGAGGCAGCAGGCCAAGCATCAACACATGTACTGATGCGGAAGATCAGTGTGATGTTTCTATAGTGAAGCATTGCTAGAGCACATTCCTCGCTAAGAGGCAGTGTTGATTTTTGGTAGCATCGGATGTGCTCTAGCCTTGAAATTTGGAGGAGAGGCTAAGGCACATGAGATCTCCAAGACCTAGAAATTGTTTTGAGAAATTCCACACAGATGAGGATTTATTAAAATAATTAATATTTTTAATGGTTTCCTAAGTTTAAACTTAGGAAAATAAAAATATTAATGGGTATTAATAAAGATAAGGATGAGAAGCTTCTAAGAGACAAGGATGAAGTCTGTTTTAATCTTTAGCCGTTGATAAGGGACTTAATCTCCACTGTTGATTCGTCAACAAGAAAAGTATAAGAGAAGACTTGAGGATCATTTGGAGACACATCGAAAGATACTTAGTATCTGTAGGAAAATCAATTCTCAAGTAAAGGAGATCGATTTCAAAGGGAGAGTTGCAGGGTGGAGGAAGAGGAGGGCATCAATAGCAGGCAGTGATGGAGGAGGAGGTGATGCAGGGACAATGGGAGACAACGTAGAGAGAGACTTAGTCCAGAGGAGAGACGTAGCTCTCACGCAAGTTGACGCAGAGGGACACAGAGCCACTTAGAGTGACGAAGGAGCATAGTATTCAAAACCGGCCTAGCTAACCGGTTACCGGTCTAACCGGCCGGTTAGCAGACCCACTGGTTGAAACCGGCCAAAAAACCTGGTCAGAGGGGTGACTTCGCCAAATTTTGCAACTAAACGGTCCTAACCAACCAGTTTAGGACGGAACCGACCGGGTTGTATGAAACCGGCTAGTTTCGTCCTAAACCAGTCGATTAGGAGGCACGCCCATTGTGACTCCAAAAAGCGACTTTTTGACTGTGTTTTAGGGGTTTTGGAGGGAAACTAAGGGTGCTTTCCCTCCTAAAACACCCTCTCCAAGCCTTTAAGAGGACCCTCTCCTTCTCATTTGTCTCACACATCTCATTTGGAGTGTTTGTGAGTTTGCTTGGGAGCTTGGAGAGTGTTGAGTTTTTGCTGGAGTAGCGGAACAACAGAGTTTAAGCTAAGTAGTAGTCATCATGCCTCCAAAAGCTAGAGATACTGCGTGGGCTCATTGCGATATGATTGATGGCAAAATGATCTACAAATATTGCCAAAAATCCATTCAAGGAGGGGGTATTAAAAGGTTCAAGCAACACTTGGCTGGGATAGGAGGCCATATAAAGCCATGTGGAGCACCAAATGAAATAATAGGGCATATTAGGGCAGAATACCTTCAGAAGTTTTAGACTCAAGTCACTGAACCAATAGAGAAGTTTGTCACTGCAAAGTTTGGGAGTCAAGACTCAACCGAGTTTGATCATGATGACTCATGAGAAGTTTCAAGTGATAATGTTGATCACTATTATAGTATTATCATATATGTAGACTGGAGTCTTGTAGTAGGCCACTGGCCCCATAGTTTGTAGGCTTTGTTTTTGTGCTCTAGAGGCCATTTAGAGCCTCATTGCTTATGTATTTGGTTGAAGATATGTATTGCACTCGGTGCCATTTTGATATATTCACCTTTACATGGTATATAAATGAGCAATCTTTGCATATTGTCTCTATTAGCTTGGAATCATGGTTTTAAATCTTAAAAATAGTTTTTTCCATTAAAAATTAATTATTTAATGTATTTTTCTAAAACCAGTTCGTTTAGACCAAACCAGTCCCGTTTAGATCGATTCTGGTTGGTAAACCGGTTCATTAGGTGGACTGGTCCAGTCACCGGTTTCGGTTTTAAAAACACTGCGCATGAGTAGGAGCAAAGTCTCTAAAGTGTCAAAAAGTCTCAAAGGGAAAGTCTCAGGTGTTTTCTTTTAGTTTCTCTGTAAAATCATTCCTTGTAAAAGCAATTGCTACTGAAGATTAATAAAGCTCTCATTTGCTGCATCGGTTTCCCACGTTGGGTTTTTCCGGGGACAATTGTCCAAAAACAACTGTGTTGATGTGATTGGTTCTTGTGCATGTATTTTTTCTTTGGGTAATTATGTGATAACTGCAGTAGAATTTATTTTAATATTTGTTGAAGGGATTTCGTAAATAGCTTATTGTGAATAATAAGTAGGTGAAATAAATCAGTTGTTGTAGTAGAATTTCAGTTTAGAAGTTTTCACACTGAAGTCATTAAACATGTCAATAGGTCTCCTCTGAATTTACCGAAAGGGATGCTTATGAAAGATCCCCTCACATAACAATATTGGAGACATCAAAGTGATGTAGATGATAAACTCATTCTCTAAAGATGCAATGAAGAAGGTCACATGAAATATGATCTGCATGAAAGTAAAGGGTATAAGGGATGTGAGATATCTTCATAAGATCTCATCTAGAAGATCTAGGAAGGAAGATAATCATCATCGTTCTAACTGATAAGCAAGGTAACAAATGTCCATGAACAAGAAGGTTACCTCATTCAACAACTTGTGGTCTCTATGTTAGATAGAGAAAGACAAGTTGATGACAAAAATATTGAATGTTAAAAAGAACTCAACCATGTGTAGAAAGGAAAGGGAATTTTGGTCCTCAATCAAGGCAGAATAGGTATAGCTAAAATGATGGAAGCTCATATCATCGAACAAATGAAGGAAGCTAAAGAAAAAGGGCCAAGGGAAGAGGGAGTAACAAATCTCTATGATTGGGATAGTATCCCAGACAAGGAGGTCCTATCATAAGATTTTGTTATAAGATATGACAATGATGATAAGATGCATCGTAGCATCATGGAAGCATCAGAAACAAGAGTTTGTGACATCACCATGGAAATCACGAAGGACAAAATCTGACAGACAAAACATGAAGGATATAGCTCTTGGAAACCTTAGTGGACATTGAAGGAAAGAGTCATCTAGGACAAGGCTCATCATACATCAAGTCAAAAGGGTAACATTTGCCAGTTGGGGATATACAAGATCCTCAAAATTCTTTGATGGAATCCTCATTGCAGGGTACACTAATCTAGAGAGGAAGCAAGTGTTTCAACAAGAACTCCAACTTATGGAATCCATGAGATGATGATGTGATGACATGAAGCAGATCAAGGGATTGAAGATCTCTTCAATCAAGGAAGCTGCTAGAAGAAGCCTCGATGACCTAAAGGTAAAGTAAGGTATGTATGCTTGTGTTTAAAATTATAATGTCATGTCATATGGTTGTAGGTAACATGGATCATTACTTCTACCTTGAGAAACATGATCAAGAGTAAAAGGATCTCCTCCTGTGAAAGGATGCAGGAAGGCATAAGACACACTAGATGAAATCAACATAATATGTCCTCATATGAAGTATGAGGTGGCTGATCACAACTAAGGAACTCTGATTAAAAGGCACCTAAGAATGGAATGTGTAAGGAAGGAAGAGATCGTAAGATATGCAACCCTGATGAAGGCAATCAACATCCAAAAGATCAAGAAGAATTGACTAGAAAATCTCCTGGAAAGATATGAAGACTCAAATGGAAAATATGTAGACCCTTGACAATGGATATCTTTGGGAGATGTGTCAACATGAATGCAGGATGTTGATACCTATAGGAAGATGTCATGATTAAGAGCCATCTAGTAAGGTACAATTTAATTTAATGTTATGTTTTGATTTCTTGAATAACATCTAGATGAGTGCATGCAGGGCTACTGGAACAAGAATTGTAAGTACAAGTACAACTGACATTCATGTGGTGGATGGAAATTCCTGAAAGAAGCATGATGGGAAAGAAGTAGCTACATGACGAAAGTTCTAGATATGTGTCAAGAAGGCCACTTTCCATGAAGAAAGGAATGACATGACGAATCGAGAAGGAAAGTGATCAATGGCTGATGACCTACAAGGAATAAGCTCAACTAAACTCTATGACATCAAGGAAAGGAGTTGATCAAGCAACTAAAGGACCCACGAAGAAGAAGCTGCTGCTGAAAAGAAGAATCCCTTGTTAAGAAGGAGCTCTGACAGGTCCCTGATTAAGAGGGAGCTTGAATTATATCACCCCTGATTACAAAGGAGTGACAAATGTGTTTTTCTATTTCATGTGTCATGCACTAGGCCAGGGCTAACAGTCGTAAGTTTAGGTGAAGGCCATGAATGGAAATGTAGACACATGATAGACACAACATTCTTGTCTTCACCTGGGAAGAAAGAACGAGGGTTCAGTAATCATCTGGCATCCGATACTCTTTGAGGATGTGTAGGGCATCCATGTTAAGAGTGGGCAAGAGGACTGATATTCTTTGAGGGTTGGGAGCCCAAGATAAGAATAGTCCTAGAAGGTCATACTCAGTGAACACCCGGGTACCTTGAGAGACAATGATGAAGGTGTCTATAAATCATTGGTCTCACCAACATTGTAGCTCATGGTCTCGTAGAGAGATGGAGCTGTTAGTCAAGGCCTTGCACTGTGACAATGTTGGTTGATATGATGCTATACAGATGGGATTACCAATCCGATTCTTCTTATGAGAAATTCTTCAGATTGAGAATAACCAAGTATCATTGTAAATACCTCCCTAGTTAAGAGGGAGTGTTGAAGAAAAGTGTAACTAGGTTTGGTATTTGTCAATGTAATTCTGATCTTTGTACTTGTCAAGAGAAATATTATTTTTATAAATTATATGAATGAGTTCCTTGCTCATTCCATAGGTCTAGGAAAGTCAAAGAGTCAAAAGACGTGTAAAGAGCTCTTCTTGAGCATATATGTAATGTAGAGTCAACCTAGTGTTTAGAACAACCCTCCAAGACAAGCACAATCCTCTTGAAGAAGACAACAAGCAAAATGATGAAAAATGCAGTCATGTTAGTCTCAAATTGAATTAAATAACTAAAGAACAGTCATGTCGGCCCAATAAAAAGACACAACGCTTCACTAACATGTCGGCTTATTTATGATGGGAAAACCACTATATATACCCAGCTAGGGTCATCACAGAAGGACAAAATTTCGGACATCTCTGAAATTTCGTATGAGGAGCAGGACTTTAATTTCGGATGGGTGGAGGATTGAATTTCGGATGCGTACAAGACTGTAAATTCGGATGGGTAGCAATGATGACAAGGATCTCGGTGATCCCACAATATCACACTCTATCTTTGCATTCATCCTGGACACAATTATGATCTTGGTATGGTCATGATCCTGATGGAGACAAAATTACAAGGTGAAGATCTTAGTAAAGGTGTGGCAATGGTGCAGCAACAATGATCTTGTTGTTATGATGAATATCTCAGTGAAGGTACAGTAATGATGACCTCAGTGAAGCAGCAATGACAAAGAAGAAGATTGGTGTCTTGGTCTTGGAGTGGCAGCAATGACAAAGAAGAAGATTGGTGTCTTGGTCTTGGAGTGGCCTAGTAGGTCAAGGGTCATGGGCTTGGTGTTCATCAATTGGAATCTCTATAAGAAGAATTACGTGCGGGTTTTCCTCTCCGAGAGGGAGAGTTTTTGGCCCTGGCATAATGCCAACTTCTTGAGTTTGTCTCTCTTTCTTTTGGTAGCAGTTTGATGAAGTAAACACACAAACTAATAATAAGAAGAAGATCAAGCTAAGATAAATTTTAAAAGCACTTCACAAATTGTTATCAAGTCTAGAAGAATCTTAATAATGCTAATTGCCCTAGATTCTTCAACACTCCTTCCAGCTCAATTGATGTAGATCCAATGCCTTTTTCCAGATAGCTCTTGTTGTCACCAAGCTCCACAGAGTATGAGGACTTCCCTTTGGATATGGTTTTGAGTTGCTTGTGATATCCAGTCATGTGTCTTGAAGCTCCACAATCTATCACCCATATTTTTTCATCTTGAAATGTTCCGGTGAGGGCTGAGAACAATCCTTCATTCTTTGAAGATTTGAGATCTTTGGAAAAGAAGAGACTATTCCATACTGCCTTGAAACTTTGCTTGATGAGACTTGCTAATGATGAACTCTTCTTTTCAAGCCTCTTCATAATAGAGTTGACCTTCTTTATGCCTTGTGTGAACCATAACTCTGATACCATGTTGAAGAATCTAGGGTAAGATGACATTAATGATTCTTCTAACTATGATAACTACTTGTGATGTCCTTTTACTTATTAGGATTATCTTCTTCTTCTTATTATTATAGTGTGTTCTTCAATCATCAAACAACTACCAAAAACAAGAAGATCAACAAGATACAAGTACACAAGATGTAGGCTCCAAGCCAGGGCAAAACCTCTCCTCTTGAGAGGGAAACCCTTCAATCTCTTCTTAGAGATTCTTTATTGATGTATACCAAGACCTTTGACCAACACTGAAGCCCTTCCAAGACCAAGATCAACTTCTCAATAATGTGCTTGCTTTACTGCTTTCCAAACCTAGCAGAATCTTTTCTGGCAACACGTCTTCAACCTCCAACCACAAATTTTCTGCCCTAACTACAAATTTGCAACTTCGGTCCCCCGGCAGCAGCTGCTACTTCGCATGTGTGGACTAGAACTGCTTCTTCTTGACCTCCAGCTGCCTCGCTTGACCTAATTTGTCTTCTAGATCTAGAAGGGGACTTTGTTGACCCTTCCATCAGCCTTTTTTCATCAGATCGAACCTTCACAACAAAACCCTAGCCAAGCAGCTGAAACCCTAACGAAAAGCTACAAAATTTCAGGCCTCTTCTTCGCACGCATGGAGAGAAAGAGAGAGGAACTCAAAACACTTCTTATCCTTCTTCTGTCTTCGTCGCTGCCCTTTTCTGCTTCCTTCAACCCTTTTTCATCAGATCGAACCCTCACAATAAAACCCTAGCCAAGCAAAAGAAACCTTAGCGAAAAGCTGCAAAATTTCAGACCTCTTCTTCGCACGCGTGGATAGAAAGAGAGAGGAACTCAAAACACTTCTTCTCCTTCTTCTGCCTTCGCTACCCTTTTCTGCTTCTGTCTTCGCATGAGAGAGAGAAGAATGAATGTGTCCAAATGAAGTCGAACTGTCTCCTATATATAGGTCTTCCAGGGGTACGAATTCCAGCTTCTAGGCAGACTTGATAGGCTGGCAGGCCGACTTGGTCTTGGAAGGCTCAATAAAATACAAAAATAATTATTTTTACAATTTACAAGATGCTCGATGGGGTCTTCGTATTATGACAATGTCCTTATTTGACTTCTTGACCTAGGACAACCCTAGAAGCACTTTCAATTAGGGCTTGACCTATAAGACAAATTTCTTGGGCAAGAAACCCAAGCTCAATAATAATAATAATCATTTTTCTTTCTTTTACAAAATACAAGAATCAAAAGTACATTTCATATCTATGAAGAACGAACCTAGTTACACTTTCTTCAACACATCCAAGGTCCAAGTAGACAAGAGAAAAGGTTGTGAATGATATACTTCAATAAGTACTAAAGCATGAACCTTCAAAGATTCCCCAACTTGAAGGATTAGCTTCTAGGGTTCCCACATGGTGTGATAGCCAGAGCATCAATTTACTTGAAATTCCATCGTCAGAATTCGTTCAAAACTTGTGGATGCCTAGAGGAGACACCAAGGAAGAGTTTTGTCTAGATGGAGTTCGAAACACACTTTAATGAATTTTGCACCAAGCCCTAGGGAGGCCTCCTTATCCTTAAAGGGACGGATAAAAAGAGGGGAGGAAAGGTGAAAAGAAAGAGGATTCGTTGAGTTGAGAATGATCACCAAGCATTTAGGACCAATGCCTAGCTATTGGGAGAATTGGAGTCAAAATGATCTTGATTTGTCAACCTCGTTCTTCAAGGAGACCTAGAGGCAACTTCACTAACCCTAATGGAGGCAACGACACGACTACTCTAGAAATTTACACCTCGTTGGCAATAATTAATGGAGTTTCAAGGATGCAATATGCAAAATTACCTCTAGGAACATTCATTCGTTCATTATCCATGGATAAAACATGCAAAATTTCCAATAGCTTCAATGTTGTAACAAAATTTCATTAATTATGGCACATTAAAGATTATGAAACAATATTCCATGCATTAGACATTTATTAGATCATAAATATAACATTAAATGACACTTACAAGACAATGAAGAAATACCCATCCACCAAAATGCCAACAAGAAGCTCTAAGAGAGATAACGAAATTTTCCAAATGTCAAAATGCATATTTAATCTATCCAAATCACTCCACAAATTGCAGGCCAAAAATCCCTAATGAGCTAGCTGAAAATCGCAAGTGTGATGATTTGCAATGAGACTAAGTCTTATATATTTATACAAGCTCTAACAATCCATATTTCTAATTACAAAGCTTCTAAAACATAACAAATGATGTGAAGACCCATGGTTACAAGCGCACCAAGATAGATTTAACATTAATTATTATTTAATTCCTCCTTTATCCCATGTGAAGTGCTCTTCAATGCTAGTGTTGAGGCCTTACATGTTGAAGATGAGGGTGAGGGCCTCAAAAGTAATGAATAAGAGCGGGGTGCCCTCTGAATGCTACAAAACATCCCCAAACCCTTGATTGCATTCTGCGGGCTTCGGATGAGTCTCATAGGTCTCCAAGTGGCTCAATGTCAAATCGATGATCCATCAATGAGGGCTAGAAGCTGACACATGCCCTCCCATGTCTCCTCGGGAAAAACCAAACCTCCTTTAAGCCCTCGATCAACTGCCAAGTGTCGGGTGCAATGTGGTCTAAGTGCATCATCATCTTTGTATAAATGGGGCACAAACAAGCAATGTGGTGGTGTTGAAGAAGTCCATGGCGTGGAAATCAATGCTTTGCATGGCTGGAGGCCCATAACTCTCAACGCTTACCCTACAAGTGCCATTATGATCCTCTGGAGGGGTTGGATCCCTTAAAGGGAGGCCAAGTCCAAGATGACAACCCACCTGCAATCCCGTATAAGATCCAATGTGTTTCCTCACCTTCCAGTATATGTAATCCATTAGTGTAATTGAGTAAATAAGTTTGCTAATTAGGGGAAAAAATTAACACTTCATAGGGGCACGCCCTTCCAAATGGGCTTTGAACATGTACTAGTGTTACCTTCCTTGAATAGAGAGGTTAATGAAGGACCCTACTAGGTGGTTTCAACCTCTAAGGGAGTGACAAGCCCATGGTACATCCCTCAAATGGTAGGTGTCATGTGAAATAATTATGGAACAAAGTGGGGGCAGGAGGGAAGGCTTTGAACCACATGCCATGGTACAAGGGCAACTATGATGAAGGAGGCCCACACCTTTGGCGTATGAATGCGGGAGGGAGAAATCATGGTACATGAGTTACCCCATCCTTTCTTTTTCCACCCTTCATATGCCTTTTTCCTTCTATTGATTTTTCTTTTTTCATTTTATTGCTCGAAGCTCAAGGGGATAAGAGCATGATGTGTAAAATATAATAGTGAATACCCCCTTAGGGTGGGGTAGTTCATTGCCCACAAAGGGTTGGGACAATCATGGTTCTCTAATGATGTAGCGGGCACTCATAGGAGCCTTAAGAACCAGGGTGATGGCCATAATGATATGGGGTAGAGCTCGTGTTTGGTTTTGCCCACGCGCTAGATTTTATTGTCCTGACCATCTTTTGCATTTTGTGGTACATGTCCTGTTGTATGTGGCCATATTATGCTTTTATCTTTCTTTTTAGCTGCATCAATGTTTGGGGCTTAGTTCTAGATCCGACCCAAGGTGTGAATAGGGGAAAGGGGAGGCTAACACCTTGTGGACCCAATGGAAAAATGTGGACCCAGATGGGGAAAATGTGAAAAAGGCTTGTAATGAGCAGATGGGAGTGAGATATATGGTATCAAGAAGCGGGACCAAGCAACCAAAGTCAGGGTTTCCCATGTATTGCCACTCCTAAAGCTAGTAGCCAAATACGGAGATCCCATGGGACTAGGATACAAGATTAACCCCCATGTTGAGGTAGGAGAAAGAGAGTATAATCAAAGCCCTTTCTTTCCGCTGAATCCCCCTGCTAATCGATGTCTAAATGTGCCCAAGAAAAGCAAGCATAAGGACCCAATTACATAATGAAAAATCATACCTTCGGGGTTGGATGGCCCACCTTCAAACATAGAATCATGACAAATGAGAAAGGTCACACAATTGGTAGCTCAGGTGGCAGAGAATGGTAGCACATCGAGCTATTAGGTGGCTGCAAGGGGCTGCTGGCTACTGGATGAAGACAAATCTAGGAGAAAATTTCTCTTATAGGGGTCACCTATTGGTGGTGGGTAACATCTGGCTTCAACTGGGACATGAGCTCTTGGTAGAGTAGACAAACCATGTACTCAAACGGGGAGGTCATGAGAACACCAACAATCTCTTGGGATCGTAGACCTGTTACCTACACTTCACAGACAAAGTGAATGAGGCAACATGTTTTGATGGCGTCCTTTGATCGCCCATGCTTTTGTTTGTCCATAAAATTAACAAGAAATATAATCTACTCTAGAATGCAAATCTAATCTAAATGCACCTAATCTAGCATGAATCATGATAACATAATATGATATTAAATTCTAATACAAAATCCAATATGCAGTGCATCCTATTCTAACATGCATGGTTACATGATGCAAATGCAAAGTATAGTCATAGAGCCAATGTTACCAATATATCATTAGGTCAATATAGAAACACACACTTGAATAATCACCCATGAGTTATATTGAAAAGCAAGGATATGAACCATCATATGTGTGATGTTCCTTTTTTTGGTGTTCCTTATGGCATGGTTAGGATGGACTTTCAGGGTTGGAGGCAGACAGGTCACAAGTGCAGGTTTACATCATCAACGGGCCCAAGGGATTTTGGAGGGGTTTTGATGAGTTTTTACGAGGTTAGATATCATTCACTTGGTATATTCCATCATCTGCACAATTTGCCTTTCGTTCCATTGCATTCCGACAACTTTCAAAAAACATAGTTATTATTGGGCCTAGCTTAATTAATTACGCTCAAGGTAGCTTTCTAGGAGGAATACTTGACAAAATACCCTAGTGTAATAGTTTCTTGGAACCAAAACAAGAAGATCTACAGGATGGGATGGTTAGAAGTGAGTTTCAGTGGCTTGAGGAGCCATGGTGGCCAATTTACCTTTTCCCCACATTAAAAAGAATTGAAATAAAAAGAGGGAAATGTGCTCAATGATTAAAATAATAATAAAATAGGAGGTTCTATAGGGGTCCATCAGATCTATAAAAAGAGGAGGAGAAGGCCATTAGAGCACATCTTGGATTTGATCTTCCTTCTTGTATGAGAAGTTTGAGAACCTAGTTCTCCACTTCATTTGTAGCCCTAGGACGGAAACCCTCGAGTGATTCAGTGAGATTGGGTGAGTACCCATCTCCTCTTGGTGAATTCATCCATAATTCATAGGAGAGCTTAGTAGTTGCATCTCAACTCAGTTTTGGAGGGCCCGTTTCAGCATTGGAGCAAATTGTTTTTGGAGACCAGATTATCTATCTCAGCGATTTTAGTTGAATCATCATTTACACTTTTTCTAGTTATTTATCATAATGAAAACCGAGATTATTTCTTCTCATTGTATTATTGAATTGCATGTACTCTATTGGTTGTATTTTACATGACAATTTTTTGTTATATGAATGGTAATTTGATGGAAATTTTTTGCTTGAGTTAGATTTCTGTGAAATTAGTCAAATATCTTGTTTCGGATATTATAGTGGTATCCGAGTTGGTCTTCCTGCCAGCCAGAAGGTAATAGTTGCATATTGTTTACATTGGAGGTGTCAAAAGAGATGCTGAAGGCAACAAAATGAGAATGATTTAAAAGTGTTTGACAAATTTTCTTATTAAAAGGTGCGATGAAACTTCTAGCGAATCATTGCAGGCATAATAAAATTCGACAAATGAAGCCAATATTGCCCACACATATTAAAAGGCATGCGATTTTATTTATTTTCAAAAAGGGGTCATCGCATTATTATTTCTAAGTCTAAGGGCCAAGGTTTGTTGCCAATTCTATTTGATCCATAATAAATTTTAATAGGGGTTGAGGATTATTTTAAAGGGCCAATGATTAAAATATTTCAAAGGGGCTGGATGTTGCATTATTTTCAAAAAGGGTAGACTCTTATTTTGTGAAGGCCGTAGTAGATTATTTAAAATTTGGGCCAAGTCCAAAATTTAATTTCAAGCGAAGTTTCATAAAAAAATTGAATTGCTGTCTAAGAGTTTTCAGGGGAGTTGGGCATGCGTGTATTGAATGTTGAATTTTCTAAGTCTATCCGTTAGAAAATTAATCTGTATTCTGCTTGTTTATTTCTTCTACTTTTTTAAAATTGAACAAGTTATTTAATACATTAAATACCAAAATAAACACATACTGTCACAACATATATAGATCATCGATTGAAAGAAAACAAGCACACAAGTGACACTGTTATTTTTGGACCAATGTCCCCGGAAAAATCCAATGCGAGAAAACTGGTGTAGCTATTCAGAGGGTTTATTATTATGCAGTATTTCCTTGAGTACAACTGGGTGCCTAACTGGCTCACTCGACAGAGAAAAATACATGACAACAATACCTCTCTATTCGAAAACAGGTATTCAAAAAACCTGTCCCACGAAACCCTCTCCGGCACAACTGAATCTCAGTGCTGGTCCTTCTGGCCACTGTGTCAGCCTCCTGCTGACCTTCGTTAGTCCTGGGACTCTCTGCGTTAGCCTTCTGAGGCAATGTGCAGCCTCTGGGAGCCTTTGCGTCACTCCATCTACTCTCTACGTGGATGACGTAGTCTCTTTGGGCTCTGTGCTGTCTCTGCTGGGCTCTACATAGCCTGGACTGGTTGCTTCTCTTGCTGTCTCTGCTTCTGCGCTGGTCTCTCAGTATCGCCTCTGCCTCCTCTATGTCATATTCACTGCCCCTCATTGTTGATCACTGATTCAACTTTGCTTAGCAACCTTGCTCTAGCAAAATGAATGATTGATCACTCTGGTGTGTTCTCCAATTGACCCTCAAGCCTCCTCTTATACTTTTCTCATTGATCCTGTTAGCACTCTAGGAAACTCTCCTAAGTTGTAGCTCGGAGATGCCTGGTAACATATAAATCTTCAATATTGTTCTTGGAACTATTGGAATGGATGACGGTTTGGATCAAGTCAGATGACTGTTTCAACTTTGTTTTCACTCAAGACATGCATGAACACCCTCAGCTTGACAAGGCTTTAGACCACTAATCCTCAATAGTTTATAGATTCAATGGATAGATGGAGAATCGTGACTGTACCAGCAGATACATACATATACACATATGAATGACTAGCTATAGAAAGTAAATGAAGCTTGCAAATCTAATTTATCAATGCAGAGATAAGATGACAGTTATTTGGCATTAGACGCAGAAGAAAACATGAATAACCTATTCAAGTGCAAGCTTAGAACAGAGGAGAAAATGGGAATTGAACATGTAACAACAAAAGAGGCTTGTATTACTGGAATGAAGATGAGACGCTGGAAGGAATAGAGTATCCACAGTCTCGAAAAGTTGAACCCGTGATACTCTGAACTTTCAACCATTTATAGGCCTTTTACAATGCTTTCGAACCTTCTGAGGCTCAAGAGGTCTTAATTTATCCCCTGTCTTTTGAACTACTTGATGCCATGACTAGACACACATGAGCTTAGAGGTCTCTTTTTCTAATAGCATAGTAACCAAATTCTAGTAATTTTGTTGTGCTGTCAGGTAGCTCGCTCGTGCCAACGATGCTCCATGATCACTTCTGTTGGTTCGGCTGCATCATGCTGTGGCTTTTCCCCTTTTTCGGCTTTCTGTCTCCTGAGCTCTGTCCACTTGAATCCCTCTTCTAGCGTTACACAATCATTGCATAACGCATAAAGGGGAGGTGGCCACCTATTCTGCAACGTAAGAGTGCATTGGGGCTTAAAATTGCTTCAGAAACAGTCGTTCTCTGTTTACACAGAGAACTCTGTAAAACAAGGGAAAATTCGCAGAAAACACTGTTCACCGGATTTGAAATTTTCATAACTGCATTTCATATCTTATCGGGTCCACCTGAAATTGCTATCGCAAGTTGCTTTGGCCTTGTTCCTTTGTATTTTAGAAATACATTAAAACACTAAAATTCCCGTAAAAATGGCCTTGGGCAGATTTGAAATGACATACAATAGCCTTAAGGAACCCATTCGGGTCCGGTTTATTGCATCGACGCTTCATCCCCTTGTATTTTGTTTAATAAACGAAATACGCAAAATGGCGGTTTCCCGGAACTCAAATTATATCAAATGGGGTTTATAATGTTATCGGGTCTGGTCAATCACATCGCATATATGTATATGCATATAGCCCCGCTCCATTGTGTTTGCCGATTGCGATTCTGCGATGCAACATGGGCCGTCGATCTGTGCGCTTGATCGATGGTCCACGTTGTCTTCGCCGATTGCCATCACAAGTTCCATATAGTCTGCGCCGATATCCGCCGATTGGATTTGGACCGTTAACGGCCAGATCCGACGGCTTCTGTGCGTTCACTGTTGCCACTGCTGATAGCTCTGTTTTTCACTGTTTTCTTGGGTTTTTGCCTCTTGATAGTGTTTTTCTGTCATTCTAAGGGCTCTTCTCATGCGGTTGTTTATGATTTTTAAGAATGTTTCAAAGACTTAGAGAGTGTTTTGGATCCATTTTGGATCACATGCAAACAGGGCTAACAAGGCCATCAACGGCTGAGATTAATCTCTAATCAACGACTAAGATTAGATTTGGCTTGATCCATGACTTTGGGACCCTTCTAACCCAGTTTTATATTAATACCCATTAATATTTTATTTTTCGTAAGTTTAGACTTAGGAACTCCATTAAAATATTAATTATTTTAATATCTCCCAAACCGGGTACAATCTGTCCAAACCATTTCTGGGTCTTGGAGATCTCATGTGCTTCAGCCTCTCCAACAATTTTCATGGCTAGAGCACATTCGATGCTACCCCAAATCAACATTGAAGGACTAGTTTCTGAGCAGTCGTGTATTGAAGGACAAATTCGACATAGTAGCAATTGAAACCGAGCGTAGTTTCCTCAAGTCCAAGCAACTGTTCGTTTAATAATTTTATTGTAGAGGTCGTGTTCTTCTCTCTCGGAGAGCAAGAGTTTGTCAGTACATAATCGCTAGAATTTCATCCTTGTGGGAAAATCCTTTAATGTGGGATTTCGATATACTGGGCGTATTCGTTGTTTAGCAGAAGTGTAGGCTCGTTGATTGTTTGATAGAGCTGTAATCTAACCAAGCCTCCATACCAAATTGGGTCAGGAGCAAGACAAGTTCTGCAAGAGATTCAAGAAGCTGAAAGTAGAAAGGCCAACCATTATTCTCTTCCTCCCTGAGCTGAAGGCCGACAATTTAATTGCGGACCAGAGGCCGAGTTCCAAGAAAATCTTGCTACCACAACGTTAGAGAATGAACAGAAACTGAATTAGTTGTTATGCTTGGGAGTAAATAAATTCTTCGGTGCCTGAGGCCGAATTTATTTGAGCTGTCAAAAGGAGAAATTTTGCTTGCTATCCTCAGATTTCATTGTGCCAGGAGTTCACAAGTGCCAAGGGAAAATTTCATTGATTGAATTCTTTGTGGGAGTGTATTTTCCCACCTGGTTGAGTTTCTCACTGTACAGGGAGTCGGGTTAGCATTCCTTATTGCTAGCCACATTTCTTGCTTGCTGGGTATACACTGGAATTTGGGGGTTACAAATCCTTGGTCAGAGGCCAAATTTGTCACTTCTCTTAGAGGATCGAATCTCTTGGTTTTCGACTTGAAGTGTTACACTAAGTTATTGCGCGTAAGTACCTATGGTGGTTGAGATTTATGCACTTGAAGGGTTGTGAATCTAACTCCTTGAGAAGGGTCGAACCACAAGTATTTGCTGAAGCCGCAGTCTTTTCTTTTTGAGAGCTAGAATTATCAATGTGACTAAGTTCCTTGCCTCTCTGGCCATTTTCTTGCTGGCTGAAAATATCAATTGTAGAGGCTGAAACTCAAACATAATAGGAGGCTGAGTCACCTTTTGTTGATTGCATATAATGTGAGACCAAGTGGGGTTGAGTCTCTGACTTTACATGTAGGGACCATGACGTTCTTGTCGCTGATGCTTGCCACAAGGGACCTCCTTGTTGAAGGTTTTTTGCGTACTAACTTGTCTCGGACAACGTATCAATTAGGTTCCTTTCCTTTGGGTATTCTGTCTTTTCCAAGAAATATCAGATTTGTTAGTGCTAGACCATTGTGAAATTCTTGAATTTATAATTCAGTGGAAGATAAACAGATTTATTAGCTCTTGTTTGGGATGAAAATTATATTTCTATGTTGATGTGTTTATGATTCTATATATACTTTGGCTATCTGATGCTATTTTCAACCTTAAGATTTCTTTGCACCTAAAATAGCTTGTCATGAACAGTTTGTCAAAATATCTCATTGAGAAATTCAACAAAACACAGAAAAAAGTGGCCTCACTATCACAAATGTTCTTGTCGTCATTGGGCTAAACCATGGAAAAACTCACAAAACTCCTAGATAAATTAAGAAGATTGAACAACACAAAAATTAGCTCCTTGAACCACCATGCATCATTGGGCCAGAGACCCAAGCAAGACAACAAACCTTTATCAAGAGGGGTCTATGCCATTCTTCAAAAAGAACGACCAAGGCATTTGCAGAAAGAGCTAGAGATTGGACACAAATCCTTGCACTTGGAACATATTTGAAACACATGAGGGTCACATGGAAAGTCCTTTTCAAGTTAGATGAACTAGATGTACTCCTTTTCGAAGTGAACCAGTTAGAGGGGAAGAAACTAATTTGGGCTCTAAAACCAACTATGCTTGCTCTCATACAACACAAGTTCTTGGAGGAACCTTGTGAAGGGGTCAAACTTCCAGTTGCATGCTGTCTCAGTAACATTCTGAGGTTGGCTGCACCTATACCTCCTTACAACAATGATGTTATGAGGATATTTTTCAGATTGATAGTAGATACCTTTCAAGACTTGGATAGCACATGGTTCTTACATTTGGGAAAAAGCTCCTGGTTTTGGAAGATATGGCCAAGCTCTGAACCTATGCCATCATGTTTGATCTAGAGTATGATGACTTCATTTTTCAAATGTTACTTTTTCAACATTAAGAAAAATCATCTAGACATGGTCAAAGCACACATGCAGTCCATCTTGTCTTTAGTTATGGGAGACCATGATGCCATCTGCAAGAAGTTATAGGCTAAGTTGTTGACAATTTGGAGAAAGGAATAGATGGTCTTGGTCGTTGCTTATGAGCTAGCTGAAAGGTTGGTTGAGTAGAATATTAGACTGTTTCGGAGACAATTGACAAGGGAGGAGCTGCTCAGGGTTCATGGACCATGTAGCAAGAATGAGTTTAGGAGGAGGGGTCTTTGCTTCACCTGCAAGGAACCTTAAAGACCTAACCACTCATGCAGGATTGACATGGAGGAGATGGCAAAGGTAGATCAGGAGGAGATTCCTTCTGACTTTCAGGATGAGGATTCTTCTTCTGTAGTTGAGTCCATGGGTTCTTACGTGGACACCTTTGAGGAGTGTGAAAATTTCAAACAAGAAATTCTGTTGTGGTAACTGATTTATTTCCCCTACTTATTTTCCACAATAAGTTATTTACAAAACCCTTCAGTAAACATCAAAGTAAATTCTACTGCAGTGTCACATAATAACATAGAGAGAAGAATAGTGAATTACAAGCACAAGAATCAATCACATCAACACAGCTATTTTTGGGCAATAGTCCCCGGAAAAACCCAATGCGGGAAAACCGGTGCAATAGATGAGGGTTTACTTATTATTCTTTAGCAACAATCTCTTTACAAGGAATGATTTTGCAGAACATAGAGAAACCTCTGAGAAAATACCTGAGATAATTTTCCTCCTCCCTTTGGAGAAATTATGACACCTCAAAGACCCTCCAGCCTTCACTGTGTCACCTCTGCATCATCTCTGCGTGATGAGTGCGTCCCTAGGCGTGCTGTTTCTCAGAGCCCTCTGCGGTGTCTCTCTGATGCACTGCATCACCTCCTCCTCAGTCTCTAAATGATGCTGATGCCCTCCTCTTCCTTCACCGTGGAACTCTCCCTTTGAAATCGAACTCTTACTTCTTGAGAATCGATTTCCCTTGGGTTATTGAGTATTTGCCTGGTGTATCTCCAAATGACTCTCAAGTCTTCCTTTATACTTTTCCTAGACCGTGATCTAATCTCTAATCAACGGCTAAGATTAAATTAGATTTGATCCTAGTTTCTTAAAAGCTTCCCAACCATATTTTCATTAATACCCATTAATATCTTTATTTCATAAGTTTAGACTTAGGAACCCCATTAAAAATATTAATTATTTTAATAAGATACAATACATGTGGAATTTCACCAAACGATTAATGGGTCTTGGAGATCTCATGTGTTTTAGCCCTTCCACAAAATTTCGGAGCTAGAGCACATTCGATGCTACCCAAAATCAACAAGGAGCATGAGCAGTCATGGGGAGTTGTTGACAACAGCTCAGAGATGTAGCCATGTTTGGTAGAGGATATTGATGAGCGACAACTTGTTCCCATTTAGTATGAGCAACACATAGTGGAGCATAGTGCGCATGATGGGCCACCTTTGGAGAGTCAACTAGTGTCTCATGTTGAGTCCTTGATGGAGGAGGATGAGTAGACATCCTTGGGGCCAACCATTGATGAGGAGCAGGGAGATGTACAGACAACCACTAGGGAGGAAGTATTTGCAGACATGGGTCATCAGGAGGCCTTGCGACCTGACAAGACAATTTTGTAGGGGAGGAGTGGACCAGTGGAGCATGCAGTTTCTGGTTAGATGAGCGAGGCTCTTTTGGAGACAATGGTGTATCCATCTTTGGGTCTACCCATTGACGAGGTGCAGGTAGATGCAGTAGCTGCAAGCAAAGTTGCAATATTTCTAGGCAACAACCCTCTCAAGGAGTACATAGACAGGGCGTGCAACATGGGTTGCCCACTTATAGGGAGAAAGGCAAGGATTCCTAGACATATCTGGTTGATTGGTTGGGCGGAGCTGCATGAGTTGAGCATGGTGCAATACAGTGGACTCATACCATATACAAGTGCATATGCACATCCGATCCTTCCCACAAGATGGATTGGCAGGGGACCATGAGTGGGTATCCTTTTGGTGACACGATATTCTTAGTCGGGAGCATAGTGCAATAGGGACCCATAGACATGAGGAGTACTACATGTTCTAGTTTGCAGTGGGAGGTAGGCCAACAACTTTCCAACCCTTTAGGCCTGCATCTATGTAGTGGGACTGACCTTCGTCGATGCAAAGGGTTAGATTGGAGAGAGGTGATGAGTTGGTATGCGGTTAATGGAGCAACATTCATAGTCGAAGCTATAGCACAACAAGAGCCATGTAGCATTGATGCCTGTTCTTGGTGGCATTAGGATCCAGGAGGATTTTTTGATGATAGCCAGAGGTTGGTCCGGAATCTGGGCATTGAGGGGTCCGTTCATGGTGGGCTAACACAGAGGCATAACATCACCCAGTGGTTTGTATGGGATCCGGGCATTGGGTCTCAATTGCATTGGGCCACGAGACTGGTCTATAGGTTTGGATTGCTTGAGGGCAAATAATGTTGGGGCGGGAGGATTTGTGATGTTCCTTTTTCTGGTGTTCCTAATGGCATGGTTAGGATGGACTTTCAGGGTTGGAGGCAGACAGGTCACAGGTGTAGGTTTATGTCATCAGCGGGCCCTGGGGCTTTTGGAGGGGGTTTGAGGAGTTTTTATGGGGTTTGATGGAATTCACTTAGTATATTCCATCATCCACATAGTTTGCCTTTCATTTCGTTGCATTTCGACAACTTAAAAAAAACAGAGTTATTAATGGGCCTGACTCAACTAATTACGCTTAAGGTAACATTCCAAGAGGAATACTTGACAAAACACCTTAGTGTAATAGCTCGTTGGAACCAGAACAAGAAGATCTACATGATGGGATGGTTAGAAGTGAGTTTCAGTGGCCTGAGGAGGCATGGTGGCCAATTTACCATTTTCCCACATTAAAAAGATATTTTAATTGAAATAAAAAGAGGGAAATGTGCTCAGTGATTAAAAAACAATAAAATAGGAGGTTCTAGAAGGGTCCATCAGATCTATAAAAAGAGGAGGAGGAGGCCATTAGAGTGCATCTTGGATTTGATCTTGCTTCTTGTATGAGAAGTTTGAGAACCTAATTCTCTACTTCATTTGTAGTCCCAGGACGAAAACTCTAGAGTGATTTAGTGAGATTGGGCGAGTACCCATCGCCCCTTTGTGAATTCATCCAAAATTCACAAGAGAGCTTAGCAGTTGCATGATGATTGCATCTGAGCTTAGCTTTGGAGTGCCGGTTTTAGCATTGGAGCACACTGCTATATCTCAACTATTTCAGTTGAATCATCATGTACACTCTTTCCAGATATTTATCATAATGAAAGCTGAGATTATTTTTGCTTATTGTATTATTGAATTGCATGCACACTATTGGTTATATTTTACATGGCAATTTTTTGTTAAATGAACGGTAATTTTATTGAAAAATTTTGGTTGAGTTAGATTTATGCTAAATTAGTCAAATATCTCGTTTGGGATATTACAATATGCAAGATCATGAGGGCGGGAAGTGGGAAAATAAATTGACCATGTGTGAAAGATATGGATGGAGAAAGGAAAGAGGAATGCAACTTGCTCCATTGGATCCTCTCTTCCAGCGAAAATATGGAGATATCAATAATCAAGCTCATGATTTCCGATGAAGGACAACCTCAGGCATATCATCCTCATCACGGTCCCTTTCAATGATTTCATGCTTCTTGGTTACCATAAGGTCATGATGGGAAGGAAAAGGACGTGGGGGGAATGAAGTATCAGATTCAACAGGTTCCCTTTACTCGAGGTTATATTCCAGATGGGGAAAGGCTTATCATTATTAGTGATAATGTAAGAAGGGTTGAGGAAAGGGTCCACATGTGGCTCAACTATATCCCCAAGATCATGATGAAAGAGAAGGCTCCTATTAATATCATCATCATCGGTATCGTAGATAGGGTCCTTGTCAAAATGATGCCCATTGATCTCCCACTTCCCCTCTTTAGTATGCAAGTAATCACTGATATCAGTATCCAAGGATATAGCGGGGTTGTCTTTTTCAAGGTTTATGATATGTACAATGTTGGAGACAACATCCTTGAGAAAGATGGGGCTATCATCCATTCTACTTCTAAGGGAATCCCCTTCTTCCTGATCCTTATCATGTTGAATGAAGGCTTCCTCTTGAATATCTAATGCTTGGCGAGTTTAAAAATGCTCAAGGAAGCTATCAAAGAATGCTTCAATTGATGAGATGCTCCTAGGCTTGCAATTATATAACCATAAATTATGACCATGGAGGGATCTCATGAATAACATTACGAGGACATCGTTGTGAACCACTTTTGCCTTTGAGGTATATGTGTCAAATCTTGCTACATGACTAATAGCAGAAAGCGGATCACCATCAAATGTGGGCACCCCACGTATAGTCTTCTAGGTGACGTGATTAGGGTACGAGGGATTGCATTGATGTCTAGAGTGGGGAATTCATCGAAATAAGACATCCTATTTGGTTACACATATCAATCATGTAGGATTCGCCAGGGTGAATTTAGAGATGCCTAGAGAGATGCTTGATTCACCCTACAAGCATTGACCTTAAAGTTCAATGAAGAACTAGAGCTTTGTTCTTCCATTGGAGTCACCAAAAGGATATACCAATGTTGTCGTATGGGAACTAGACACACGTCTTGTGTCCTTGACAATGACACCAAAAATGTTGCTGCACAAACTAGCAGGCGTTGTCATGAGTCCAAAGCTAGAGGGCACAACAACATCCTAAGAGAGAGGCCCACTATCATGACAACCAAAGTCCCCTTTTCTTCTCATATTTTCATCGACGGGAGGAGTCCTAGTATTGCTTACTTGTGATCGAAGTATCTAGGATAGGTTCGAGGTGAGGCAAGGTGGCTCATTCAGTGGAAAGGTTTAATGAAAGTGTGAGCTTTGGGAGAAGTTAGGAAGACTTTCCAAGGAAAACCCCTTGAAAGGAAGACTACACGAGACTTAGGGTTGAGATATTTGATGAGATAAGAGTTCATCCAAGGTCTAGGTAGACAAGAGAAAAGGTTGCAAATGATATACTTTAGTAAGTACTAAAGCATGAACCGTCAAAGAATCCCCATGTTGAAGGATTAGCTTCTAGGGTTCCCACTATTAGAAAATTAGAAACGCAGAAATATTTTCTTATTCTTGATAATTACTTGTGATATTTCTTGTTATTACGATTCTTTATATCTTCTTTCTTTTAGTTCATCAAGCAATTACCAAAGCAACGACACATAAAACAATAAACACCAGATGTAGGCATTATGCCAGGGAAAAATGAAATTCCTCGTTTCAATAGTATTCTTTGAGACTCTTCACCCTAGACAAAGACCAAACCTTCCCTCCACACCAAGTTAGCTGCTAAGAATTTCGACCCCTTTCGAGCAACTTCGACCTGGCAACAACTTCTGACAACCGGCAACTTCTGGCAACAATGAAACTTGGAAGACTTTGATCTCCCAATCTAGTGCATGAAACATAGAGAGAGGCACCAAATTTTCGATTTTTTTCTTCTCCTTAGACTCCACCCAACTCGCACTTCTTTTAGCTTCTCGGCTTCAGACTTCACACTTTTCCCAGTGACAAGACATATCGAACTTTTTGTGAGGGAGTGCGCGTGTTCCAAATGAATTCGATTTGCTTGTATTTGTAGGCTCCATGTGAGGTAGAATTAGTGTCCTTAGGTCGACTTGATCTCTTTTAGGCCAACTTGGTGTGGAGGATACATAAATTATATTTGAATTAATACTTAACTTGTTTACATGATTCAAAAGCCCAAAAAGGGTCTCTTTACAAGTACAATGACTCTATTGACTCAAAGTAAATCCTAGAAGTCCTTAATGGGGACTTTGACCTAAGATATGGTGATCCAAGCATGAAACCCAGGGTTTAATATGTCACAATAATAATAATAAAAATTCTTTTCTTTATTCTTTTGACAAGTACATTACAAGATGAATTAAATACATTAAATGAAGACCGAACCTAGTTACATTTTCCAACACTCCCTCTTAACTAGGGAGGTATTCATCATATACAAGTACAACGAAAGATCTCAAACTATATGAGCAATGAAGAACTTTAGGCGCCGCAATGCCATGGACTAGAGTCCTATCTAGGGCAATCTATCCATTGGTCTCTCAACAATTTAGGCACCACAATGTCATTGACTAGATTCCTGACCAGGGTAATCTATTCAGGTGGGACTAAGATGGACTCAATCTTTCAGCCTCTCTAGGTACCATCAGGCTTACTTGCTAACCACTAACCCAAAGATCCAGGTGTGTATCCAAAAGCAAGGCTCTATAATCAACACCACCTTTACAACTTCGGGACCTAGACATCAACACAAAATGCCAGCCATATGTCCTCCCAGGCAATGCTTCACTCACAAAGCCTCAACACTCCTTGATCTAGCAGATCAAGGATGACCAATCTCTCCCAATCAAACTGATTGGTAACCAGCATGCCATCAAATCCTTCGAGAGATTCACCAGTACAAATAAAACCCCAATCAATAATATGCTTTCACATGTACATAAACAAATACAAACCTTCATGGTTTTTCAGACAACTTGATGTTGCTTCTCAACTTTTCATAGCAGGACTATCAACCGAATCTTTGATTGAAGATTCCTCAATCATATACTTTCCTTTCCTACTACTCTTGTAGCAACATATTCTCTGAATCTCATTCTTCAATCAAAACCAAACTATGCCCTCCCTTTCAACCAGGGAGCATCTCTTCATCATGACTCCCTCTTAATCTTAGGGAGATCTCTTCTATCCGGGCTACCTCTTAATTCAGGGAGATCAACTTCTTCTTTTTGTCATCAGAGAATCTTTCGTGGCTTCCAACCATTTTGTCAAAGTTATCATCATCTTTATCATTCTTATCACATCAACGAGCATCTTCACCATATTGAAGATTGTGTACCTGCACAACTTAGATAGCAAGTACAACCAAATCTATATAAGTATGAAGTTAGACATATTAGAATTGCAGAAGCATTTCAACTTTATAGATATCAAATACCCAAACTTAATTACAAACAAGAGACATATACTCTTCAACATCTTGCTAGGGACTTTGTCATATACCCTAGACTGCATCATAACAACTTTCATTCCATCTCGGGTTTCAATGTTTCTTCCAAATGTATGACATAACCTACTACAACATATAACAAACCCTAGAAACAATTCAAACAAATATAGATCTACAAGACATCTAACAACTTTCATAATTTATATGTTAGATTTTCCACTAGGGTTTCATACAATTCCTAGATTTCATACAAGAGAATCAATCAAAACTAACCATAGCTTAGTCATTAACATGACAAACTTCCACTAGGGTTAGTTGCAAACCCTAGATTTTCAATCAACCATCAATTCCAACCAAAATTCTCATTTCAACAATCTTACACAAATCTCAAATCATCATATTGTCATCAGAGATTTTACTTCTACTAAGGTTCAACTTCAAAGCCCTAGAGTTTTATTTTCACAATCTCAACAATCATTATATAAATAGATCTCAGATTATTATATCACACATACTAGAAAATTTAATTCATACTAGGGTTAGTTGCAAAACCCTAGATTTCCAAATATCATCATCCTAGAATCTCAGAGAAGGACTCATATTAAATCATATGACTTAAGACCATCAATAACTAGGTCAACACTTGTATCTAGGAATTCACCATGCAAAAGCATATCATATGTCCTGACAACATTAATACATTAGACATACACTGGCCTAGACCAAGCTTGGGTTTCAACCAAAAGGACTTATCTATATATGCCTAGGGTTTCATCATCATGCAAAGGTATTTCATATCATGTGTTAGTCAAACCCAACTTCACAAAATATCAATAAGGGTTATACAACAAATTTGATTTGACTAGGGTTTGATGAGACAAATACACGTACCATGGAAATCATTTCTAAGACATTTTAAGGGTCTTGCTTACACATTCCACCAAACCCTAATGAGTTAGAGTTTCAATATAGGAACATAGCAAACCCAAAAATTACCAATACTTCAAAGGTTCAGGATTTCAAAGCTTATCATTCAACACTATGTTAGGTTTTCTTGATCATACCAAAATCCCAAACATGACATCATCAATAAAATTTCAAATAGCATTTCACAATATCCCTAAGTAGTTTAGGGTTTCAGACATTCACATTAACGTACCCTTAGGGTAGCGTTTTCCAGAGAACATGTCTAGGGTTCTATAAAATCAGTGAAGAATAGGGGTGGGGTAGATTTATCAAGTGATGAATCATCCAAAATAAGAATCAATGTGATTCACTATAGCTAGATACAACAATTTTAGTAATAGATTTTCAAATGAATAAGCATTTATTATAAAGAAATCAATGTTTTAAAGCATAGCTTTGATGTTCTCCTAGTCAAGACAATAGAGGGAGAATGGTGATTAGTATTTAATATAATCAAAACTAAATGAGTACATGAAACCAAAAACTAAAAGGAAATGAGATACTTATCTCTGGGAGTTGTTGGGGGCTCCCTCCAAAGCTTGAGGGATACCTACAAACTTATAAAAACAATAAAAATGTCTTTTCCAAAATATGTTAAAAACCTAAAACATCAAAATTATAAAATAAGATATCTAAGGCTACAAGCAAATGACTTAGTAGTGTAGGTCCCTAATGTCAGATTCTTCGGGCTTGACTTTCTTTGGTTCTCCTTCTTCAACAATGTTGGCTTGATCTTTTTCTCTCTTCTTGTTTCTTGGATTATCGGGACAATCACTCCTATAGTGACCCTTCTTATGACATTGATAGCATTCTATCTTAGACATGTCAACTTTCTAACTTGGTCCATTTAATTTCTTTCCTTTATGTTGAGCAATGTAGGCATTTGATACTCCTTCAAGATTGACAACTATTGAGATCCTTAATTCTTCCTGATTGCAGGTAGTCCATAGTTCTTCAAAAGTGGGAGCTACCTTCCAACTGTTAAGCCCTGCAACAAATGCACCCCAAGTAGGTGGCAATCATAATAGGGCAGTGATCACGAGTTCTTTGTCTGGAACAATTTCATCAGTGGCTAAAAGATCATCCCTGATTCTCGCTATCTTCACAAATAAGGAGGCCACTGTATCTTCTTTAGTCATCTTTGTGGTTCTTAGTTCATTCTTCAAGCTTGCTACTTGACCAATGTTCTTAATAGTGAATAACTTCAATGTTCCACCAAGTTTCCAGGACGAGGAGGCGAGGGAGCGGGGATATGCAGGAGCGGCCTATGCAAAAGCTCCCCACCAATTTTGAGGAAACGTGGGGGGACGTCGGGGTCTTAAACTTATAAATATAAAATATAATTCGATGAATCATATAACTGAAACAAATTTAAAACAAAAAGCATGATCATTGATATCATTATCATATAAATTATAATCATACATCATACATGTAAGTTTGTAACTGTATAGGGTAACTACTAGTCTACTAACCTACTAACAATGCACAATGAAAATAAATTAAGAAATTATTTGTTAAAATTGGCAACTAGGGCCAAACTCCATGTGGGTCACCTTATTTATGGCAGCTGATATTTTTTCTAGATTCCTCTTGTCGAGAGGTGTAGGATTGATCTAAAGATCATCCGATTCTGACAAGTATTTATGGAGATATGAATTTATTTGTACTTACTTGACAAATTGTCAAGGTCAGGCAGCAGCTAAATGTGTGGCACACATACCCAAAAAATCATACAAGCACTAGTGAGGTTGATTCATTATCAACTCATCTCATCTCAATTCATCTTCTCTCTCCTCATCTTATTGGGCCAACAAAGGAGCAACTTCCCTCACACGTGCAAGAAGAAGGATGAATTAGGGTAGCCTTGATTGATTTAGGGTAGTGTTGACTTTCTTGGCAGCGTTGACTTTTCTAGGGCTGTGTTGACTAAGGGCTCACCTGCGTTGACTTTTTTGGGGGTTGCTTTGACCAGTTGGGGCTGATTGCAGATCGCTGAACTTTGACTGTTGTGTGACTGAGTATTGCACACTATTTTGGGCTGCTGAAGATAATTGTTGAAGACCGAGTTCTTCAAGTTGACTAGAAGTCAATCCGGGGCTGTTTTGACCAAGTTTGACTTTGTTGATTTAGGGTTTGCTGCTCCTATTATAAAATTACAGAATTCTGAATTGTATTATTTCTCTTTGCTGAACTATTGAAGATTAAAGAAGAATTGACCAAAGGGTTTCCCCGCATTGGGGTTTGTCCTTGGCTAGCCGCCACATCTTGTGTCTCTTGTCTTGGCTTGTTTTCTGTCGATTGTTTAATGTTCTATCTTCACTTTACTTTATGTTTATGTGATTGCTAAACAATGGCTAATACAAAGATTTGAAGTAAATTGCTCTAAGCATTAAACATACCATTTAACATGGTATCAAAGCTGATGTGAAGACAAAGCCCAAGCAAGAGCAAGAGCTAGAGCAATCACTGAAGGCTGTTGAAGCAATCTTAAAGAAGTCACGGGGTCCTCTGCACACTTCCCTGTTGAAGACAAACTCTATTAGAAGTCTGACTATCACGGATGGAAGATGTCTCTCGATCTGACATTAGAAGAGCAGGAAGTGTTGGACCATGTGAGGTAGAATTGTTGAGCCTCCATCAAATGCATCCGCTGCTGCAAGGAACAACTGGACCAGGGGAGAAGTCAAAGCGAAGAAGATCATCCGGGACTCTATCGACAAGTGCCTGGTGGCCTATGTTTCTGAGCTAACCACCTCCAAGGAAATCTATGATACACTGGTGAGTTTACTTAAAGTTAATGATGCAAATCAAGTTTTGTTCCTTAGAAATAAGCTGAAGGAAATTAAGAAGGGCAAAGATGAGGGTATGCAAGCATATTTCTTAAGGATCACCGAGATGAATAATGATCTCCTATTCATTGGGGAAGTAGTTCCTGACAGGGAAATGATTATCACATCTCTTGGAGGACTGCCACCTGAATGGTATATATTCATGACTACTCTTCTCAACAATAATGTAATTCTTGGGTTTGAGGAATTGATGGCAAGATGCATTCAAGAATAAACAAGGATGGAAGAGCAAGAAATGCCCACACTTAAAAGGCAATTCCTCTGCCTTTTCTTCTCATGCTAAAAGAAGAAACTATTCTGGGGGTAAATCCAAAGGAAAGGCCGAACTGAAGGGTGGAAGAAAAAGACGATGTTACAATTGCAACAAAATGGGCCACTATGCGAGGGAGTGCCCTGATAAAAGGGACTCACACCATGACGATGATGAAAATCACTCTCAAGGAAATCAAAGGAATGACAGGTCCAATAACAGAGGTAAAAGGAATGTTGGAAATCAAGGAAGAGGTCAACCCTTCAAGAAGGCAAAAAACTCCAGGTATGAATATAACATTTTTAGCAATAAGCAAGATGAATATTATTTATCAACAACCCTCTCTACTACTGCTCCCTCGGACTTGTTGGGAAATTGGCTTATTGATAGTGGTACCTCAAGGCACTTCACTGGTTACAAAGAAGCTCTCTCTAATCTGTAAGAGAAGGAGACCAACCTGGAAATTGTTCTCGGGGACAACTGAAAATATCCTGTGAAAGGCGTAGGGAATGTCACTCTTCAATTGAATCAGGGAAATGCAATTCATTTACAAGAAGTCCTATATTTACGTGGACTCAAAAAGGACTTGGTGTCCATTTTGGCAATGGAAGACAAAGGCTACAAGGTGGCCTTCATCGATGGCAAGGTACGTGTATGGAAAAAGAACTTTAAAGATGCTTTCACTTTTGGGTTTCGAGTTGATTCATTATATCAGGTCAGAGGAAGTCCGTTGGGTGTCATGTCTTGTGACACATCTCTTTAGTCCGAACTATGGCATCAGAGGTTTGCTCACCTTCATTATAAAACTCTACCCGATGTGAGAAAAATGGTGTCTGGGCTGCTCGATTTCAAATTAGAGCAAGAAGGTGTATGTTCGGGATGTGTCGAAGGAAAGCTCAAAAGGGGACCATTCCCCTCAAGCAAAGCAAGACCTCTGATATATTGTAGTTGGTTCACTCAAACATATTTGGTATGATGCTTGTGAACTCCTTGGGAGGATATTTATATTACCTCACTTTTATAGATGATTATTCTTGCAAGACTTGGATATACTTCTTGAAAAAGAAGGACGAAGTGTTCTCTTGGTTTCGTCACTTCAAAGCCTTGATCGAGAATCAAACCAAAAGGAATATCAAGACCTTAAGGACTGATAATGGGATTGAGTATGAATCCAATGAGTTCCATGACTTTTGCAAAGAGGTTGGCATTAAGAGGGAGACTACGACACTATATACTCCTGAGCAAAATGGTGTGGCGGAAAGGAAGAATCCTACGATTGTGGAAGCTGTTCGTGCTATGCTCCATAATCAAAGACTTTCGAAGTTTCTATGGGCCGAAGGTGCGAATACTGCCATATATGTGCAAAACCGATGCCCTCATCAAGCATTGGGTTCCAAGACTCCCGAAGAGATGTTCACCGGTAAGAAACCTGACGTATCTCTTTTTAGAATTTTTGGAAGCCCTGTATATCTTCATGTGCCGAAAGGGAAAAGGAATAAATTGGGTGCATCTGGAAAGAAAGGAATCTTCGTGGGCTATAGTGAAAGTACTAAGGGCTATGGAATTTATGTGGCTGGTCAAAGGGAAGTTGAGATTAGCCATGATGTCTCCCAGTGTTACTTGGGAGCGGGAGCAAAAGCGGGGAGTGGGAGCGAAAACAAGAGCGGGAGCGACATTTTCAGAAGCTCCCGGTTTGGGAGCGAATCCCGAAGCGATTTTTTAAAAATATATATATTTTTTATATTTTTTAATTTTTGATACATATATGTCAACAAAAACATGTAGAATGATGAATTAGATATAAAAAACATAAAAAAACATAGATTGATCATTGAACCATATCACATCAATCATCTAGAAGTTATATTCTTCATCAACCACATCCACAAGTTAGTAACATACATATTACAATGGCAATATATTGAGTCTCGTGAATCATGATTCATCAAATTCAATCTTAAAGTTTCAACTTCAAGCTTTCAAAATTGAAAATTCAATATATAACATTTATCATCATTGATCACCAAAGTTGTACTTGTAAGCTAAGTTTAACCATTACAAGAAATATTATCTAAATTTCTAACTGTTAACATGAAATGAAATGTTATAAAATGAACTATGAAATGAAATGAAACAACTTTAGTCTTTCACGAAGCATCATATTCATAATTCACAATCATTACCAATGAGTTATAATTGCCAACTTCAAACTTCAAACTTTCATTGTCACAGTGATATATTGTTTACAAAAAATATCATTATGATATGAAAGAGTCAAGAGTCAAGGACTCAAGACTCAACAGTTATGAAAATTAATAGAAACTAGAAAAGACAAGTAAACTGTAAATCTATTATCTATTATTGCATGTGGCCCAATGTTGCACGAAGCGGGAGCGAAGCGGAAGCGTTTTTTGGAAGCAGGGACGCCGAAGCGTCATTTTCCAAAAATCTAGGAAGCGAAGCGTCTGCTATATATATATATATATATAT